>CAKOAT010137488.1:36017-75160 GCA_932364175.1 Eruca vesicaria subsp. sativa
AACATATTAAAGCAAGATAAAAGATAAAGAGAAATATATACAAAGGATAAACATGGGAATGCCTCCCAAGTGCGCTTGTTTTAAGTCTCTAGCTTGACTTTGTGTGCTTGCTAATCATAAGTATCAAAAGGCTGAGCCAATGCACCTTTGGTCCTTCTCCTACAAGAACAAGAAACCAAGTGTGCAAAGAAACACACTATTGTCCATTGAAAATAAACAGATTTTTCATCAAAGAGCTTTATGTAAGATGTAGCATGAATTATGAAATACTCTTTGAGGTTCAAATGGTCATGAGAATCAAAAGCATTTGGTGGAAAGACAAAGTCAACTACTGGCTCAAATGAGGTTTTAACAAAGTAGTCAACTCTATCACCATCAACAAAATAAAACACAATATTCAAATTCTCATGATCATTTTCAACATGGGAGCTTTCTATCTCAAGCAAGATCTTATCCACATTTAGTTCATCCCCTAAATCAGCTAGTTCAAGAAGAGGTCTAGATTTATCAAGCATCAAAAAGTCATATTCAAGATCAAATGAAGCACAAAGATAGTTCTTATCAAAACAAACTTCAAGATAATCTCTAACAAGCTTTTCTATTCTCAACTCATCTAGTTTCCTAGTTACACATATCATATCAAGACATTCATCGATGAGCACATGAGAATTCAAATCAGAGGTAATAACTTCAACACAAGGCAAGCACATGTCCTCATAGTCACAAAGTTCAAAGGTAGAATCACATATACCTTCTATATGGGTTGGTGGAACCCAATATATTACCTCCTTGAGATCATGAGCAAACCTTATCTCAAAATATGTGAGCTCTCTTCCTTCTAATGTTGCCCTATGTTGCATAAGGTTTAACCTTAGCATAACTGCCATGTCACTCCTTGTCAACATTGGATTTTCTTTGCAAAACTCATCCTCCTGCAAACTTTGTTCTGGTGTGAGTACACTTTCATCAAAGGATGGCTCCACATATGGCTCATCTTCAATGTTATCTTCAAATGTGTCTTCTTCTTCTTGTGGCTTCTCAAAGTATCTTGAAGCCATTTCTACAAAACAGAATATCTAGAACAGAAAGTTAGCTATACAAAGGAAAAACAAAGCAAGAAAATAAAGCTTAGTCTCAAGAAAGATTGAAATCCTAATGAAAGATCTATCTACTTCCCCGGCAATGGCGCCAAATTTGATAAGGGTTTTTATGTCCTCAGAGCAAGTCAAAGTAGTATTTAAGATTGTCGAACCACAGGGAACTAGTGATCTAAACACTAAGAATACACGAACTTTCCTAATCTAAGCAAATAAGAGAGATGGATGATTGTAACAAGCTAAGATCCTAAAAATATAAACAAAGGTGATCTCAAATCCAATCAAGAAATAAATGTAAGAACACTTTCAATCAAATGATAAGGTAGAATCCATGGGATTAAGGCAATTGATCTAAAGCAATTAAAGTTTCAATAAAAATGTTCCTCAAATCTAAACAACTTAACTAAGCAAATTCTAGGTCTAGACAAATGCTCATTTGCTTTCATTAATCAAACACAAATGGCCATTGGCTCAATTAATTCAAGCAATCATTAAGAGTAGGTTTAATAACTATCTAAAACCCCTAGGTACAAATGGTCATTGGCTAGGTAGTCTTAAAGCTAAGGAGAGTTGGTTCAGACATTTAAACATACACCTTGTGGGCAGAAAATGACTAAGGTTCAATCCTAGAGTGATCAAGTCTAGAATAGCATTAAACACACTCTACTAGCAAGAAAACACTTAGATCTATACTTAATCACCCTAGATCTACCTAACCCACGAATTCTAAAAGTGTCTACTCTTTAATCTCCATGAGAAACCTTAAATCCATGATGGATTCAAGGCTAATCATGTTAACGAGAATGAGAAACAAGATATAGTATGAAGTATTTCCTTAAAATGATATAAATGTTCAAGCTTTTACAATTATAAACAAGTTCTTGAGAGAAAATGAGATACTTTTGGGTTTTTGGGGTCTTAAACATTATATAGAGAGGTGCAATTCGAGTTGGTTTGATCAGATTAAACCAGGTTAAACCAAAATAAACCGGTCAAACCTTGCAATTTGAACTTCACCGCAGGTTGACTTTCCCTGCGATCATTGGTCGCGATCTTGTTCTCTGTTTCGTGGCCTCGCCATCCTGCGGTCATCCTTGCGAAACTTCCCTGCCCAAATTGCCGTAGCTTGGCCGCGGCTGACTTCATGTTGCGGTGGTTAACCACGAAATCCGTTTAGTATGTGTACTCCTATTCTCCTCCGCGACCTCATCTAACCGGTGCTCCAATCATCAATCCCGGCCACCTCAGCTCTCCTCAAAGCTGTAACAACACCGGAACCGTCGCCATCTCCCAACCTCTCCATCACGGCTCGTCTTACTTCGCTACAACCTCCGCGAAATCTTCCTTTGCGGTGATACAAATAAGAGACTGATTCGAAGGTGTCTAAAACCGTGGGATATCTCGTCCATGCCGTCTCGTCTCTCCGTTGTGTTCTCAGCCATCACCATCGTCGGAGTCTCCCTCAGATTCTACAAGGAGAAAGCATCGTTCTCTCCAATGGTGGATTTTTGAGTAATTGCAAGACAATTTACTTTTGTAGCCCCAAACTTTGGAAATTGCATACACAACCTCTAAACTTCCAAATGTGCACTTTAAACCCTGTTATATGAAATTATGCAATGCAAATGTAATGTATGCACCTAATTTGCAGTCTAAATGATCAAAATGAATCAAAACAAGACTTTAAAACTCATAAAAATCATGTTATATCATCATTGCCGGGGACTCTTTCTTATTACCATTAGATTTTCTTCAGAATTTAGTTTAGACTTTGTCACTAAAAGTTTCTGAGTTTTCTCTCTTTCCCTGCTTACACAGGTACTAAAAGAATGGAGAAAATAGATTTCGGACGAGCATCGTTCGACGAGGAAATCCGTGAATCGAGCGAAACACCTTTGCAAATGTCGATCGACACTTATGTTCCACCATTGATCGACGCCAACCCGCCAGAAGCAGGTAAGTCTTTACTTACCACATTTCATTAGGAAGTAGTCCAAGCTGAACCAATAGGTTAATTAGGCAATGAAATTAGCCAAACCCAAATTAAACAAGAGACTGAAATCCTTGTGAAATTAAATTCCACCTTACATAAAGGTGTGGAAATAAAGTTGCCCTTGCAAGACTACCAAAATCTTGGTAGGACCTATTTCAATAGGTCCGATATTAAGATACCAGAAGACGATACCAAAGAATCTGAGTTTAACTCTGATTACTACATTATGGTATGTAGAAACCCTTTCTGTGGATTCACCTCAGAGCATCCGCAAGACCACATAGAGAATCTAGAAGAGTTATTGATAGGCGAGCACAATCGATGTAATCTATTTTCCTTCTCTCTAAAAGGGGAAGCTAAGAAATGGCTCGATCGATTGCCAGCAGGATCTCTTACATGTTGGAGCGAAATTAGAGCTGCCTTTCTTAAGCATTTCTTTGAAGTTACGCGCTACTGGGCTGTAAGAATGAAAATATCCACTTTTCGACAAGATCCACGTGAATCATTCAAAAACGCATGGGGAAGATTCAAGAGATACCAACTTGAATGCCCCCATCATAGTTATCCAGAACCACAGTTCCTCAACATATTTTATGGAGGTGTTACTTTAGATTATCAGATCACTCTTGACACAGCGAGCAAAGGAAGTTTCATCACTCGAAGTCCCGAAAAGCGAGACGTGTTATTGAAAACATAGCAACAAAGAAATTCTTTAGATTCCCTCTGCTCCTTCCTAAGAAAGCAAAGCCAATCTGAAACATTTCGGATTGATGATGATGTAAGTTGAAGAAATTACCTTAGATCAAGCCTACACAAGTAATTGGAGATTACTAGCTGAATTCAATAACAAGATGAAACTCGTCTATGATAGAGTAATAGAGAAAGCTAAAGTCCTGCGTGATCGTATCTGGAAGTTGGAAAGTAAAGTAGTTGAAAACGCTATTGCTATGAAGAGAGAAACAAGATGTCTTTCCGGCAGTACTGACTCAAACCCGAGACGCTAAGTCAGTGCCATTATGCTGCGAAGTGGAAAACAACTTACCACAAACACTCAAAGCACTAGTGCTAAATAGATTGGTAAGGACATTTCCTCACCCATTTCTCTCGATGACCCTGACCTGATTCTGGCATCTTCACCTAGAAAGGAAAAATCTACCAATGATAAGGAGAACACAATTGCTCCAGATGAGGAGAAGGACTATTCGGACGAAGAGGTAGGAATCGATCGACATTTTTAACACAGTGTCGATCAGATAAACCCTGAAATCGATCAACATGAAGATGTTGTAATCGATCATTCCAAAGAACATAAGATCGATCGACACAGTAGCTAGTGATCATGTCGATCGACGTCCAACTCCTAGCAAACCTATGATAGAACAGATCTATAGTGCATTACCCTATTTCCCTCCTATTAAGTCATAGACTAAGAAGGAGCTAGAAAAATCTATGTAAGAAAGCCTTCGACAAGGTGAAAATAGAACTGGCGATGAGCGATGCCATGAATGTAGCACCTCCCATTAAGAAGTACGTAAAAGATATGTTATCTAAAAACTATCAAACTACGGAGCATAATGTGATTAAAGTTTCAGAGGAAGTAAGCGCTATAATTCATGGAGGAACTCCGTCATATCCTGATCTTGCTAACGTAGCATAATCTATCATACATCAGCACATCAAATTCAATTTGCATTCTAACCCAAGTAAAAAAAAAAACTCCATCATATCCTGATCTTGCTAACGTAGCATAATCTATCATACATCAGCACATCAAGTTCAAATACAAACATTACCCTAATCTATCATAAAAAAATAATATAATGTAGCCTATTTATCACCCATCATAAGCACCCAAGTTCTCATCATTATCCTGGTTTTCTTTCTCATGCTGGCCAGGAAGCTCTTTAGATATATCCACCGCCATCCTATCCCTCATAGCCTTTCTGTTGGCGTTAGCAAAGTCTTTTTGATTAAATGGCATACCGAGAGCATGACATTCAATGTACCTTAAAGCGTACACGCCACAATCACCAGATCGGGCCTGAGGTATATTGGTAGGATGGGCATATGTGAATGAATCCAGGGTGTATTGGGCATGTTTTTCATTAGAGGAAGTGCACTCAATAAGCAGATAAAGGGACCATGTAGAGAAAATGCTCCATTATCACAGCAAGTTCTTCTTCGGAGATAGACGAATAAATGCTGTCCCAGACGACTATGTGTCTCTTAGGGATCGATATCCACATAGCAATTCAATGACAGTCGTTGTAGTTCACTGGCGCCTAGATATCATCAATATCCACCCCCCCCCCCCAAAGCTTGTTCGATCAGCAAAATGATGGTATAGCGCCTGAATAATAATTCATCGCTCCACCAGGGAGTCTTCTTCCTAAACCGTTGTGATCAGGCACTGAGTCCTTAAAATCCTTGTAGTTGAATCTCCATTGATGAGAAAAGAGATGAGCAAGGAAGCACATCATCTCGCTCCTGAAATGTTGTATCTTAGCACCGTACCTCTTCCTCTTCACATTAATCCAAGCATCAATATGCTGCATTTAAAAAAATACAAAAGATATCCTCTCCGGGATACGACCGAGACCATAATGACTACCTTTCTTTACAAGAACATGCTACAAAATAAGAACACCAAAATTTAGTAAGAACCATTAATTACTTGTTAACAAAATAAACAAGAAATACCTCAAGAACCTGGGAAAAAAAAAAGAAAATATTAGCACATAGAAGCTTTCAACTTCATAACAACTTAATCTACAAGCATGAAAACATTTCAAAAGAAAAAAAGATTCACAGTTTTCCAATAAAAAAATTAAAATTTTGTTTTTCAAACAACCAAAATAATCAAAATCGTTGATTGAAACTACATAAAAATCAAAATCTATGCTCTTTTACAGATATCATTACCAAAAATAATCAAAATCTTAATGCATCTAACAAAATCATTCTCCAGAAGAAAATAAATTCTTACACGCGAGGGTTAAAGATATCGGAAACTAGATCCGAAACTAAATCGCTCACGAAACCTTGCTACACTAAACAAATAAGAAGCATAAAACTTACATGTTTTCGGCTAAGATTTTCGAGAGAGATAGAGAGACTGAGAGAGACACAGACCGGAGGAAAGATCGATGCATACCGGCGGGTGAGATCAAAGAACGACGGCGTGAAGAAGAAGAAATAGAAGATTAGGTTGATTCAGCGTAGAGGGGAAGAACCGATTAGGGTTTATGTGTAGCTGTGCATATATATAAAAATTTCTGACCGAACTAATCGTCGGAAACTTCTGACCGAATTAGTCTTTAGAAATCTTTGACGGCTAAACAAGTCGGAAATGATTTTTAAATTTTTAAACCTTCATTATACATTTTAATTTACTAAAATATTTAAAATTTATTTTTTTTGTTAGAAAATTCCAACTGATGTCCGACGACAAAAAATGTGGTTAGAAATTTCTGACGGATTTTTTTTTGTTCACAAGTAGCTGGTTGTAATTTTAATAACATTTTAGGTTACTTTTGCATTTGATTGAAGTTTGAATTTACTTTTGTATTTGAAATCAAGTTGTAAATTATATTTGGAAATTTCCTCAACAAAATAATATTAATATGTAAAAAAAAATTTATACGTAATATTCATTGCGTTCACTTAGTATAACATGATTAGTTGATCCAACCTCCGCTGTGTCGTATTGTATACCACGTAATGCACATGTTTAGATATTCACATTAAATAGCTTCACCAGTGATAGTTATTCTAGACGATCTTTTGCATTTAAGTATTAGGACATGCTTCGTAAATATGTATATATTATAGTCACCGAAATCATTATTTCTACTCTTATAAATTTCATGATTTTTTCACATTATTGTTTTGAAATACTAAAAAGAATGAATGAGTCAAAAATATTAAACAGATAAGAAAAGTAATAAATAGTGCCGTCAATTATAGAGAATGCAACTGTTAAAAACTAAAAAGAAACCAAAGAAAAGGTCTTGACCAAGTTTTCATGCAGCAGACTGCAGTAGTAACATATTAAACAGTGTACTCACTTACCTATGAGTCAAAAAAATTTTCCCGTCATGGACGCTCTTAGTCATGCGGGAGAGGAGGTAAGTGAAACAGTTCGATTTCATGACCGTTTGCATGTGGCAGGAAGTTCAAACATACTCCTTACCGATGAGTCAAAATTTGACCCCAGTTAAATAAATTTATGGTCCTTCAAGGATCCAACCATGTGACATCTTACCAGAAACCTAATCGCATTAGCTTCCTCTGTAATATCTCTCTCTCTCTCTATATATATATATATATATATATATATATTCTCCTTCTCACACAAAAGCCTTCCATAAAAAGAAAGAAAAAAACTTAAAGCTTCATTTTTATACCCTCTCGGCTGATCATCACTTTCTCTTCTTTTTGTTGAGAAGTAAAAATGGCAATGATGACAAATCTGCTGGCCACAAGCAAAGCCCTCAAATTGCACGTCAGCTTCTTCTCCTCTTTCCCCTGCAGACCGAACCACTTCTTGGCTCGTCGTTTGCCACAATCAATGGCACCTAGAGTCCAAACTTCTTGTTCATATCGTGAAACGTCGTTGAAAGCTATGACGCCGTTTACTACGCCTGAGCCAGAACCAAGTAGTGTTACTGAGGGAGTTGGAATCCTCCGTTTCTTAAAAGGAAAAAACTATCTTGTTACTGGCGCAACAGGTTTTCTTGCTAAAGGTAAGGCAAACTCTAAAACATAGCTTTCTTCTTGTCCAAGTAAATTAACTTTCAGACTGATTTTCTTATTTTTGTTGTTCCAGTGTTGATTGAGAAATTATTAAGGGAAAGTCCTGAGATTGGGAGGATCTTCCTTTTGATCAACTCCAAGGATCAAGAATCAGCCAACAAGAGACTCTATAATGAGGTTTTATTTTCATTTTTCATCCTTACTCTCTTTTTTTTTTTTTTTTTTCATTTTTCCAAATTTTTATCCATTTGTTTCTCACAGATCATAAGCTCGGATCTGTTCAACCATTTGAAGCAACTACACGGGAGCTCTTACGAAGCATTTATGAACAGCAAGTTGATTCCAATACTTGGAGACATTGGAGAAGACAATCTCGGGATCGGATCTGATATAGCAGCCAAGATCAGTGGTGAGATTGATGTCATTATAAGCTGTGCAGGTCGCACAACATTTGACGACAGGTGTTTACTATGTCTACTTCCTACTCTGTTCTATGTGTTAGTTACAAACTATTTGCTTCTAACCCAAGTAAACTGATACAGATACGACCTTGCTTTAAATGTCAACGCGCTTGGACCTTGTCGGCTCTTGAGCTTTGCCAAGGACTGCAAGAAACTGAAACTCTTTCTCCATTTCTCAACTGGTATGAGTTTATGTTTTGGCTAAAAGAAGTTTTTCCACATGTTTTATTGGTTCATTTTACAGACACATTTACTACAATAAATGCACTTGATGGACCACATGATTTGACTGAATAAATCTATACTATTAAAACACAAGGCCCTTTTTTGAGATGCCTTTGATTTTTAAAAATAATTACCATATTCTGCCACTGGTATATTTTTAGTCTATGCTTTTGATTAAATTGCTTTATTTTTTGTTTTTTATTCAAACAGAAACTCCTACATTACAGCTACGTAATTCTTTTATTTTACGTAATACATAATGCATTGCTAATGAAACAATAACGTATCATTAAATAACAAAGTAACATCTACATTTTAAATAAACTTCAATTGTATCAACACTGATTTTCTTTTCTTATAGATTAGATGTACCATCTCTTTGTATATTGAGAATGATGTTCCAGCAATGCTAAGCTTGACCGTTTATTGGATTCTGCAAACTTCAAAATAAAAACAATACACATCTGTTAATATCACTGTTTTTACCATTCGTCACTTCTAAACAGAAATTTTGCTTACAAACGATTGCACCAGAAAACCCATATATTGCATTATTCAAATATAGTCGACAAAATTATTTAAATCCCAAACTTTCCCAAATCAAATACCAAAAAAAAAAAAAAAAATTTAACACACAAATACCAAAAATATAATCCATTAAATCAAAGCCTCAAAACTTGGCAAATAAATTTGATTTCCGGAAGAACCTACCTACCAATATCACATATACTAAATCATTTGTACCAATCTTTTGAGAAAAGGATCTAAATTTTCTGAGGTTCCTTAGATAACAATAAAGAATATACCAAAGTATAACTACCAGGTGGAATTTTTTATTCTACATTATTTCTGAAGTTTCGAATACTATATATATATATATATATTATTTTTAATTTTCTTTTGATCTTGTTATAAAGCTTATGTGACTGGTAAGAAAGAAGGAACAATACTAGAGACTCCTCTTTGCCTTGGAGAAAATATAACTTCTGACTTGAACATCGAACATGAGTTGAAACTAGCTTCAGAAGCTGTAAGAAAGCTACAAGGTAGTGGAGAAACCAAGAAGCTGAAAGAACTTGGTATCCAAAGGTGAGGATGAAGGAGAAAATTTACTCTGCACATTACTATGTTACTAAAATCTGAAACTATATGAAGTTTAAAAAAATATATATATATCTGAAACAATATGATTTTATCTAGAGCTCAACACTATGGCTGGGAAAACACTTACACGTTCACAAAAGCAATGGGTGAGACTTTAATCCAAACCATGCGAGAAGATGTGCCTGTAGTGATCATAAGGCCTAGTATTATAGAAAGCTCTTATAAGGAGCCTTTCCCTGGCTGGCTCCAAGGAATAAGGTTAAAGATTTTCATTGTTTAAGACATAGAATTAAATTTTCTTATTTTATATTTTTCATTTAGTTTATAAAAAACACAGGATGACTGATCCAATGGTATTGGCCTATGGCAAAGGCCAAATTTCTGGCTTCTGGGGAGATCCTCAATCTTTTGTCGACGTTATACCTGTTGATATGGTTGTGAATGCAACAATAGCAGCAATGGCAAAGCATGGTTGTGGAAACTCTGAGCTCATAGTTTACAATGTCACTTCTTCATCTCATCCGTATCCTATACGAGCAGGCGAGTTTATGGACCTCGCTTATCAACATCTGTGTGACTTTCCATTGACAGTGATAGACTTACCCCGATGGAAGTTCCACAGTTCCTTAGATGGTTTCACCTCCTCTGTTTTCGACATAATAGCAAAACAGGAAAGGGGAACTAAGAATGAAGGTGGAGAAGCAGAAAAGTCACATACCACATTGAGCTTNTACGAGCAGGCGAGTTTATGGACCTCGCTTATCAACATCTGTGTGACTTTCCATTGACAGTGATAGACTTACCCCGATGGAAGTTCCACAGTTCCTTAGATGGTTTCACCTCCTCTGTTTTCGACATAATAGCAAAACAGGAAAGGGGAACTAAGAATGAAGGTGGAGAAGCAGAAAAGTCACATACCACATTGAGCTTTAGGGGAAGAAGGATACTAGACTATTTTGTGTCCCTAGCAAGAACATATGAGCCTTATACGTTCTTTCAAGCTCGGTAAGTAACATACTTGGACTAATTGTTGTTTTTATCCAGCAAAAAGCTATTAGATTACTGACTCTTGGTCAATATCCTAGGTTTGATGATACCAATACAAGGAGTCTTATTCAGGAGCTGTCAATGGAAGAGAGAGATATGTTTGACTTCGATATCAAAAGCATTAACTGGGAGCATTACATTGTGAACATTCATCTTCCAGGTCTCAAAAGAGAATCTTTGAAAGAAAGATCAAACTAAAGAGTGATTGGTTGGTACAACTGCTTGAGTTCACCAAGTGTATCACCTACTGTTTTTTGTTTCTTCATATGTGTGAGTAAAATTTTCAATTTAGTTGTCCTTGTAGAATAAAATATTCGTTTCAAAATAAGTGTCGTTTAAGAGAGTAATAGCTATGATTATTTATAATTTAAGAGAGTAACCAATATTGTAATCTAGACACCATTACCCTTATTTAGTATAGAGACTATTATAGCTTCAAAATTACATTTCAGAAAATTTCATTACAACAATATTAGTTTTTTAAAAGAGCTGGTAAACAATGATAAAGATTAACAAGTGCTTAAACCCTAACGACAGTGCCTAGCGGTTCTGCATGTAGTGAAGGGTTGCTGACAGAACAGAACTATGCCTGTAGAAACAAGTTACATCAGCTTTCAGATAATTATATATTAAGCACCAAACCAACTTCACTTGCTTGAATTATCAGAGCTATGCATAGGAAAAAAAAAAAATTAAACATGTGGATTTAAAGATTCTTAATATGAGCGTGGTACTTCTACTTGGAGACGCAAGTTTTCGTTTTATGACCACAATCTCAAAGAGAGTGTAGTAGCTGTGGAGGAATGCAGAAAAAAAATCAAATGTTATTTATCTGAAAAGAGGCATTTCTGAACTGCTCATACGAATGAGCATATATCATAGGCCACTGCATATACACCGCATCCGTTGAAGGCTGCGTTGGTATAATACTGTGGTACCATAAGCACACTCATGATAACGCTTGAAGGTGGTCTAAAGTTAAGAGAGACATGAGTTCTTGGGATATGGGCCCCATTTGGCAGTTTGGTGACTGCATCATGTTGAAGGGTGGTAGATTGAAATTCTGATAAAGCGGAAGGTTCCTAATGTACCTGTATTCACACATAAAAGACTATCAAGTATCAACCACCACGCATAAACCTGTATGTTTCTCTTTGCTAGTCTAGTAATGGCTAACAGATGTTTTATTACCTTTTGTAACTGCGGTCATAATCAGGGTCTCTCTGAATTGCAACACGAGATGTTGGACCACTTTCCCTGAAGCTTAGGTTCTTCTCTACCTCCTAAGCATCAGCATTCTTAGACAGAAGATTGTCAGCTCTGCCAAGTGTATGCCTCCTATAAACCCGAGTCAGATGAAGACACCACTGAGATATATAACTCAAACAAGTTTCAGAGTTACAAAAATCTCTAACATCAATACATAAGTAACATTCCTGATGCAAAACCTACTTTATGAATCACTTTTCTTTATCAAACAAGTTTCAGATTTACAAAAATCTCTAACATCAGTACATAAGTAACATTCCTGATGCAAAACCTACTTTATGAATCACTTTTGTTTTATCATAAACGTTGACTAACATGAAACCCACTCATACCAATGAAGTTTACAGCTTTGATATCATCAACCATGATTGTACAGTACAAGGCAAATGGGTACCTCCTTAAACGCAAAATCAATTCAAAGAAGTAGCCAGCCACATACAGAACCACCGTGTCGCTTTTGTTAGATTATGACTTCCCCTAAGCGCAAATGGTGTCTCCAACACATACTTATAGTACTGCCAGAACAACACAAGAGTACATCGACATAGGACAATCAATCAACAGGTCCTTTCATGTATGATGATCTGATGATGCGGCAAACATCAGGTACCATAGAAGAGAAGGGCGCAATGCATGTGAAAGCCGGCATGATGTCTGAGATCTGAAGATTAAATAAGAAGACATTGTTTTCGTAATCTGCTGATGATTACCATTGATTCTTCAAGTGGCATGGTCCTCTGTTTCAGTTAACCAAATACTACTCAAACCTCAACATGGATATTGACTACCACAAGTAGTTTATATGAGTGTATAGCCAAAGGCAGACCCATTATCTTAGCTAAAAACATACATATTCTTTCACTCGTGCAAGTAAGTCGAATTCAATATCCCCAAACGAGTCCGTATTACGCATATTGAAGGTACATCATTTGTTAGTTTCTGTGAGGATGTAACCAATATCTGTTGGAGACTTTGAAAAAGAGTAAATAACATACTGTATACATTATAGAAGTGTATATCAAAGCAAACTTGTCCAACAAGCTAACTCAGGTTCTTTCATGTATCCTAACAAACAAACCACCTTTGATTCTAAGTGTCACAGACAACAGAATATCAGGACGCTCCTTGCCTGGTACCTCAACAACAAACCTATCCAGCACCGCTGCAACTATCGATTTCATCTGAATATAAGCCATCTCTTTACCTAAACACATCCTTGGTCCTGCATGAAACACCGGAAACTTGTAAGGATTCTCACCTCTAAACCCACCATTCGTTTCATCAATCCACCTCTCTGGCTCAAACCTATCACAACCCTTCCCCCAAATACTCTCCATCCTCCCCATCGCGTACGCGTTGTAACTTATCCCCCAAGATTTCCCTACAAATGTCCCATCGGGCAGAACATTATCCTCAACACAACTCATTGTGTCCACTGGCACAGGAGGATATAACCTAAGAGACTCCGTTATCGCTGCGTGCAGATAGTTCATCAGTTTAAGATCCTCAAACCCGTAAACTTCTCCGACACGCTTCCCTGTTCTTGCCCTAATCGAATTCAGCTCTTGTCTGATCTTGTTTTCCACCTCTGGATGCTTAGAGAGCAACCAGAAGAACCAGCTCAAAGCAGAGGATGTTGTGTCACGTCCCGCGAGTATGAAACTAATGACAATGTCACGGAGAAGCTCCGGGGAACTCATCTCCTCTATGTTGATGAATCTTGAAAGCAAATCCTCGTTCTTGTTGTTACTTGACCTAGCTTGATCATCAAGCCTGTGACGCACGATATCGTCTGCGAATTTATGGACGGTCACGATTGATTCTCTTAGAAGCTTCTCTGATCCCATGTCAAGTTTCTTCTTGATCTTCCATGAGTAAGAGACCACTGACTGAAACCGTTGCGAGATGATCGTCGCCGCCATCTCGAAGGCTCTCATGAACTCTACACCGTCTGCTCCGTCGTCGCCGAGGCAAGCGGCATCGACGTTGAATGCTAACTTGCAGATGTTATCGAACGCAAAACGCTCCAATATATCTTGAAGGTCTATCGATTCTCCGGCAGTCGCCGCCGCGGTTAACACCGGAACAAGCCTATATCGGAGTATATAACAATGTAAAATGCTACATGCAGAATTAAAAAAAAAAAAGACAAAATAGTTTGTAAAAGTTATAATTTTATAGAAAAGTATATTAAATATTAAAATAACATTTTTACCTTTATTTATAGAATTTTATTTTTCTTTAAGAAGTAATTTAAATTAAGATCTTGTTTAAAGAAAATATTTTTTTATTTAATTTTTAAATTAAAATAGATAAATATTTTCTTTTAGATAGGTCCGCGAATCTCAAGTACGGCTCTGATATTAGCTTAGTTATACAGTACATACCTGGTGTTGATTTCGACGGTGACGTTGGTCATAACGAAGTCACGGAGCGACCTAGTACTGAACTCGTAGCTTGCCGTCTTCCTCTGTTTCCACCACATCTCTCCGTCGGAGTTGAAAATTCCACGGCCAAGAAAATCCTCAAGAAGCGAGATGAACCGCTCGCCTTTAGGGAAGCAATCGAACTTGGTCTTGAGCATGAACTCGACGTTTGCTGGATTCGCGGTCATGACGAACTGTTGGTTCCCTGGTCGCCGGAAAACAGCTGTCTGTGTCGGGCATCGAGACAGAGTCTCTACCGTCCAATCTAGGAAACGGTGACGGTTTTTCACCAGTCCGGGTATGCTTCCGACGATCGGGTAGGATTTGAAACCGATGTGTGAGGAAGGTTGCCTTGGGAGAGAGACAAGGAAGATGATGATGAGAAACTCCATTTGTCTTCTTGTCTGAGCTGCCTTTTTCACTTTAGTTTCAAAGCAAGTGTTTTGTGGTGGTGGGTATCAATCAAATTGAATTGAAACAGAACCAGGAAAAAAAACAATAGTCATTTGATATTTATACTATTAGTTGGGTTTTTTCAGGGCCGAAAATAACATGTTTATTGGGTTCAATTCAATATTCCAAACCCAAGTCAACAACAACATGGCTGGCTATATAAATTCTGTTAACTACAAAAACACATCCAAATCAAACAAAACAAAAAAGTGGAGTCATACAAATTAAGATTCCCGTGTAAGCTGATTATACATGCTAACCTCTTTTGTTTTTCTATCCATAGTAAATGTATTTCCCCTATAAACTGTATCTATCAATCAACAATTTTTTTTTTTTTTTACAAAGAGAAGCATATATCACCCAAACCCAATGTTGTTCCAACAGACAACAAAGTGTTAAAGAAAATCCATGTATTTCGGATTACCTTATAAATGTATTATGTATCATATAAATTTTGTTATCATGTGTATGAGATTGTAACATAGGCCTTCTCAACCTCACTCCATATTTTATTTTAAAATAAAGTAATGGAAAAGAAATAAAACTCTTACTCTATAAATGAATTACTACTTTTACAGTTACAATTTAGCACTTATGAATCGTCCGATCATTCTTTTGTAGCATTGTATATTCTCTTCTTTAACTTCTCCATATTTATGCAAATCCCTATTTTTCTGCATTGATTATTAAATTTCACATTTCATAAAAAGATTAATATTTTATTTGTTTGTTCCTTTTGCAGTAAAATATAAAGTGAAATAGTTGAAAATGCTCTTAAGCTGTAGTTTAGAGGCTGTAGTTTAGAGCAGCGCCTTCAACCTATTCAAAATCTATTCAAATTCTCTTTTATTCTTAAAAACAAACTTAAAGCTTCTTCATTTCATTTTATTTTACCATTCTATAAACTCATTAGAATGATTTCTTAAGCATTGTCGTTTATGTGTTAACAAGTTATTTTAGAGACTGAATCAAACCGTAACACTAAAATCATTAAACTGCATTAATAATAGATAAAATAAAGTACCAAAAACCTTAATATTTACATTAAAATACTTTTTTTTGTACTGCAATCAACAGTAAATTTTACTTTAACATACAACCATTGCCGTCCCAAACATTTATGAGGCTTAAAGCCTTTTTAAATAATGTGGCCCTCAGTTAAAATTGTAATAAGACTGAACAGAAATATAAAATGGTTTACGTTTGCGTCAAAAACCTGGAACAAAGAGGCTTAATATACTTAACCAGCTAAGCTGCATGTAATTTAAAGATGTGGCCCAAATTTTGTAGTATTTATTTTGAGTGTCCTAAAGCCAATGCTTCACCTGCCTTAAAGCAGGGACGGGCCTGATACAACCTTGTATATTGAGTTCTCTCTCTTTTGAATCTGTCTCCTTTAGATTTTGTCGTCGTGAAACTATGTACTTTGAAGATGGATTAGCTAAACAAGTCCTTAAGATTTTTACCGGTCCCGGTTTAATGAACTGACTTCTGGTTGTGCACAAAAAAATAGCTTGCTCATCATTCATTTTATAAGAATCTCTACTTCAATTATTTGTAAGATATACTCGACAAGGTTGCCCATATTATTTATTGGACACGTTAAAAGAGTTATTTATTGATGTTTGTACTATTCTATTCTCAGATACTTATGTTTTTCAATTGATTCTTTGACCAAATCATTTTTGTGCTTTTTCATTGATCATCTACAGCAGTAAAGAAACTGATGTTACTACCACGAAATTGACAAATTGGTTCCCACATTACATTTTTTTGAAGAATGGAGATTTTGCTCTTGAAGTGTTTTCTTGACACGCGTATGCATCTTTTACTCTATAATCTCATAACCTTTACGTTACATGTTAATATCTCAACACATCCATTAGATATTTTCATTAAACTCGTTGATAATTCCACCAAAGTTGACGATCCCTATCCCACAACTCAAATGTAAAGAGATTTAATAATTTTGATCTATCGAGTACATGGAGACTTGATTTCCTTTTTTAAAATCGTGTAGTGCCTTGGATGTGTGTATATACCACCAGAAATTTAGGTTCTCTGACGATCAGGTTATCTAAAATAAAAATATAAATGTATTGGAGATGAGAAATGATATACTATAACTTGTTACGGGCACAAACAAATATCAAAGATCTAACATACTTTTTTGCCAAATAGATCTAACATATCATCATTTCCTTTTTATCTAAAGGATGATAATATATTACATAAAGATGGAGAAAAAGCTCGAGAAACATAGACCTATTATATAATCTGAGAATGTGTTTATTAGGGCGAACTGAATAAATGTAAAGCATTTGCATAAATAAATTGATAAAATATAAATATCGATACAAGAAAGAGTTTGTAGATACGAGACACTATTTTCTTAATTCTGTAAATGGCATGTAATGTGATTGTTTGCATAATATTCCAAAATCTCAGGATACAACTATATATATTTTCATTTTCCATCACTGAAAAACATACACTACAAGAAAACAAATATTTAATGAGAGTCGTTTTCGTAATTATTTTCTTGTAAACAAGGATCTATAAGGAAATAACCACGAAATGAAAAACGTCGTGATACGTTTGTCGTAACACATATTTCCTCACTAAAACTTTGCAACTTTACAAGGAAATATTTCCTCATAAAACCGGGCCTACGTTTTCCTCTTGTAAAAGACACGCTAAATATTCCACGTAATTTACACGCTAAGTGTTTCCTCATAAGATACACGTAAACATTTCCTCATAAACTTGTAATTAAGTTTTGTTGTTAATCACACGTAAATGTTTTCTCGCAAAGACTACGCTAACTTTTGTAGTTAATTCTACGAAAAATTAACGACGAATTTACTTGGAAATTTATTTTTTTCTGTATTGATAATTAATTATAATAAAATATAAAAATAATTTATTTTTTAGAAAAGTATAAAATTCAAAATAATAGACAAAAACAAAAATATTTTTTTATAAATATTTAAGTTATAAATTTATATTACAACAAAAATAAATAAAAAAAGCTAGGGGTAGCGGTTCTCGGAGTTGTCATTTCTTATGTTCGTCTCGTCTTGGCGGTCAGGGTCTGGAATGTCCAATTGTCTCCGTCTCGCGGCTAATATCATCTACAGTTGCGAATTTCCAGCCACTAGAACGTCTAGGAAACTCTCGAGTGATCCCATTTGAGCTTGCGTCGTGCTTAAATCAAAATGTGTCGCGTTCAAATCCGCACGCAGCTGAGCCACCTCATCTTCCTGTCGCTGAGCATAAGCCGATGTCGCTCTGAGGATATTGTTAACGGAACCGATCCCCAATCTACGTTCCTTTTTCTTAGGAACAACCTTTTAAAAAATAAAGATTAATGTTATCTAATAATAGATATTAAAGGAATAATAATTAAAAAAAATTATCTCTTCGTAAATCTCATCCACTTCATCTGTGGATAATATGATGGGTATCCCATCGGGTGTCTGCTGTGTCAGCTGGGTTTGGCGCTCTTCAGCCCAAGCAACAATGTCGTCGTAGGTTTGCTCAGACCTAGGATCTACAAATTCCTCAGTTTTGTTCTTGTGGATCCTCTCGTACAGGTCCTTAAGAGATTGTAGAACTCCCGTTCCTTTGGCCTAAAAATATTTTTTAAAACAATTAATCAATTACCTATTAATCAATTTAAATATATATAATAAAAAGTTAATTAATTTAAATATATATTTACCATCCCTACCGGACACCGGCATGGGGTGTTTGACTCGAAGAGTGAAAGTGTGTTTCCGTGCTTTTCGTCAGATGGGAAGAGGAGCAGCTGCTGGAGACTCTGATCAACGATGGCATGTTCCAATAACGGATGAGGCCATCCCACACAAACGTTGTGAGCTCAGTGGGTTTCCCGTGCTTATAACCGTCCACCAGATAATCTTCCTTTCAGTTGGACACCGTGTCCAAAAGTTTCTTCACTTGTTCGTTCATTGCTATGGACCAACGCCATTTTGCAGTAGACAAAAAAATATTAGATTAACAATTATTCCAAAAATCTTTTAAAAATCTTAATAATAATTAAAATTAATAATCATTTACAGTGAACATTTTGAACCACATCTTTCTGACGTGATTCGGCGTCGTTTTCCAATTTGGATGTGCATCAAGAAAATTACCTTTGATCGCATCGGTTATGCTCCGAGCGACACAATTGTCAACTCAAACCTGAATTGAACAAAAACAAATGAAAGTATTAAATATTTAATGCTATTATAAAAAAAATATTTTTAAAAATGAAATGTACCATAAATTTCCTTCTGGACGGCCGGGGTCTAACACTGGTAAACCTTCTCTGTATGGCTGAGCGAGAAGGTCCTCAACGGTGTACCTAGCATAAGGAGCCGTCGGCGGCACCATCAAGTCTAGATGAACATCGGCCTCGGCCGGAGGAGGAGGAGGAGGAAGCACGTCCTCCGGAACATAATGCTGCGGTTGTGGCGCAGCAAACACATGAACAGGTGGTGGCACAGCGAAATGAGGCGACTGTGAGAATCTCTGAGAAGACTGAGTCTCGTGGACATTATCCGGAACCGAAGAAACGGGAGCTGACGAAGATGATGTGCCTATATGAGTACCAGGAACTCTAAACATGTCTTTGTGATGAGACTTCGCCTTGTTAAGCTTATTAGCTTTAACCATCTGAAAAAAAAAATTCAAAATATTAATCGTTTAAAAAAAAAATATACGTACTAATCACATAAAATAATTCTATAAACTTTTTTAAATTCACTTAGCTAAATTCCCTACACTAAACCACCCATCATCCTAAATTAATCCTAAACTAACCACCTAAACTAATCCTAAACTACTTAGAGAGGAATACCTTGAGAGGAGATATGGAGTAAGTTACTACGAATGAGAAAAGTGGGGTGGCTCGAGCTTATATAAGGAATTATATTTCCTCGTACAGAACTCGTAACTTTACGAGAAATAATCAGGCTCGTGTTTTTTTCCCTCGTAAAGTATTCGTTAAGCTTACGAGGAAATAACCAGGCCCGCATTTTTTTCCTCATTAAGTTCTCGTGAATTAACGAGGATTTAACCAAGCCTGTGTTTTTATTTGCGAGGATTTTACCAGGCCCGCTATTTCGGCCCACGAGGAGTTTACGAGGAAATGTTTTACGAGAAATTAACCAGTCTCGTGTTTTCTGATTGCGTGGAATTTACGAGGAAATGTGTCTTATGTGGAATTAACCAGACCTATGTTTTTTGTTTACGTGGAATTTACGAGGAAATATTTCCCTAGACCCTAAAATCCGAAACCTCAAAACCGAAACCCAACTTCCTTAACTTTTAACTCAATGTCTACTTGTTTCTAAACCTCAATCTCTACTCTTCATAAACCCTTAAATACAAAAATAAATTTTACCTAACCAACAATTTCTTGCTTGTTAATTTCATTTTCGTAATCAAACAGACTAAACACATGCATTAATTAAGTCTTTAAACTAATAATATTTAAAATTACATCATCATTCGGATACATAATTATCATTATCGTCATCACTAGAAACATCATCATCTTCGTTAAACTCGTCGTCACTTCATCGGTGGTATCGCCGGGAAAATCTTTGTATTCACGACCATGCGGATCGATGAGAAGGATGTCATCAACTTGTTGTTGAGGTTCCTTGACTCCATTGGGGTGTTCTTCTTGTAAAGGTGGCTCTTCTCCAGCGACTATGCGTCCACGTGGTGTAACTTTGATAATAGCTAACCAATTTATCCCTGAGGTTGCAATCCGAGGGTATGGAACGACGCAAACTTGGTCTGCTTGCGAAACTGATATATAAGGCTCGAATTTGTTGTATCTTTGACCATCATTGACATCAGCTACACCAAATTGGTTAACCCGAACACCTCTGTTGACGACGGGTTCGAACCACTCACACTTGAAGAGGACGCATTTCAGCTTCAATAATCTTGGAAATTCAACTTCATTAATCTCCTGCATGATCTCATAGAAATATGTTTCGCCTTTCACACATATTCCATAATTACTTGTCGCCCGATGTCTACCATACTCATATGTATCAAAAGTATAGCCTGATATGAAATACATCGGTGATGTGCTGACATTTGCAACTGGACCTTGGACTAATTCGAGATACCATGTGGGATAACTTGGATCGTCATAATCAACCTGCAAAATAAAAAGAACTTTGAAATTATTCATACTAGTGCAAATATCAGCAAGTCCAACCTCATTTTGATGTTTTCTTTCATCTTCCATGAGACATTCAATATTGTGTTTATGATGTTCTCAAAAAAATTATTCTCTTTATGAATAACATTGAGGTTTTGACACAAAAGAAGATCCTTCGAATATGACAAATCCCAAAATATACTCTTCTTGTGCCAGTTGTGCTGAACACCGTAAAAATCAGACATATTACTGGGAACATGCCAAATACCACCACGAGGAACAGTTTCTAGAGCACAGTTGTAATCGATTTGGGCTTCGATTTGTTCTCCAGTTAAATATGGAGGAGGAGTGTCTCTCATAACCCTTTTGTGCCTGAACAATGTCTTGTTTTTTCTGTACGGATGGTGACTGGGAAGAAATCGACGGTGAAAATCGAGCAAACTTGTCTTCCTACCATTCTTCAACTGGAACACATCTGTCATTCCATTACAATATGGATAAGATAATTCCCATGTGTAGTCCATTCAGACAGCATCCCATATACAAGAAAGTCACTTATGGTCCATAGAAGCATCGCCCGCATCCAAATTTTTTTTTTTCGTTGAACAATCATACGTCCTCACCTCTCTTGACCACATATCTTTCAAATATTTCATCAGTTGTTGTAGAAAAACATCGAGAGACCTTTTTGGATGCTTCAGACCAGGTATTGATATGGTCATGGATATAAACTTCCGGCGTGTGCACATCTCCGGTGGCAGATTGTATGGCGGAAGCAAGACTGGCCACAATGAATATTATCTTCCCGGCATTCCAAATAGACTGAATCCATCTGTGCATAATCCAAGTTACACATTTCGGCTATTGCTAGCGAAATCTGGATATACTTTGTCAAAATGTTTCCAAGCTATTGCATCTGATGGATGAGTCATCTCACCCTCCATCTGAGTATCCTCGGCATGCCATCTCATTCCTCAAGCAGTCTCTTCAGATTGGTACAATCTTTTCAATCTATCTGTAATCGGTAGGTACCACATCCTTTGGTACGGTATCCTATTATGCACTCGTCCTTGTGGTTTGAATCGTGGATTCTTGCAGAATCAACATTCTTCTAACTTCTCATCATCTCCCTAGTAAATCATGCAATTGTCGATGCAAACGTCTATCATCTTCGAAGGCAGCCTAAGACTATAAACTAATTTCTGAATCACATAATAAGAATCATCTGACACATTGTCTTCCGACAAATACTCATTAAACAAGTCTACCCATGCATCCATGCAATTTTCAGGTAGATTGTGATCAGTTTTAATATTCATCATTCTAGCAGCCAACGACAGTTTAGAGAGACCTTATCCTCAACCACTGTAAATTGGCTGATTCGCAGCATCTATCATTTCATAAAAAAAAATTTCATCTATGTTACGTTCTTCAACTTCATCATGAGTTACAAATACATCACTGACCATATCATGAACCCTATCATTATCTACCTTCTGTTCCTCCTGATGGTAACTATTTTCATTATGCAAATGATCAACCGGTTCAACTTGAAAATTGATATTACTACTGCTAGCTTTATTCCAACAACTATAACTTTCTCCATGTTGAAACCAAATATAGTAATGTGGCATGAAACCTGTATTTACTAAATGTTTCCAAATATTTTCACGGGGCCTAATTTTGAATTGTTGCATTTCCGACAAGGACATAACATCTTACCGCTTTCCTGTGTGAGTGGTGTAGAATCTGCTTGATACATCCGCCTCTGATTCTTGAAAATATTTCCATCACCAGACATTTTTTTTCTTTCACGTTTTCAAGTTTTTCTCTCTTTTATGTTTTCAGTTTTTGCTGTGTTTTATTTAAAACCCAAATGACATATTTATAGGAAAGTTTTAAAGTTGGTATGTGACATTGTACCACGAATTTACAAGGAAAATTATTACACTACATACACGTCTACAACTAAAAAGTAGTTAGACTCGTTATTTTCTCGCTAAATGGTTTCCTCATAAAATACACGGAACGTTAGCGAGTACTTTACGAGGAAATACAATATGCCACGTATATTCCTCGCTAATTAACGTATTTTTTACAAGGAAACCTTTTTCTCGTTAATTAACGACAAATTTACGAGGATTCATTATCTCCTCATAAGATACTCGTAAAATACACGTAAATTTATGAGAATCCAATTTTCTAGTTAATTTTCGAGTTAAAAAATTGTTTTCTTGTAGTGATAATCTATCAAAACTATTTTATTGTTCTACTTTCAGACATAAAAATCTAATAAAATATTCAAGTGGAAAAGAGTAACTTTTTGTTATTGAAAAGAGTAACTTTTGTTGTTGTTATTGACAAAAAAAAACTTTTGTTACTGAATGTGTGTTTTCTATGATACTAGCAACCCCATTTTATAGAAAATAATAAGAAGCACACGTTTCCTTATTAACATGAAATGAAATTTTATGGTGCATGAATTTTAACCAAAAAATAAAGAGTAAATTTATTAGTATTTGTTCAATTCAAACTAAATGTAGATAGTTTTTGACTTATTTTTGATTCATCCCCTAGGATGAATGTTTAGGTTCACCAACCAATATGATGACGTTATTTCATATTTGATATCTTTTAAAAAAGGAAATAATATCTTGTTAAGTTATATTATGTTTCTTTTTTTAAAAAATATAATAATAATATTTACAAAAAATGACAAAAATATTTAATATTATATTATTTTTAAAAAATAAAAGATAAAAATAAAATAAATAACAGTAATAATTGCAAAAAAAATTTTTTAAACAATTATATATCTTTAAAATGAAAACAAAATATTGTTACGTTATATTATGTTTTTAATATAAAAAGATAAAAATAAATAAAAACAGTATAATTGGTTAGTATTAATTTTTTTATTTAATGTTTAAGATTTTCCAATGGGTTTATAATTTACCCGAGGGTTTAGGATTTAAGATTATGGTTTAGGGTTTAGTGTTTTAGTGTTAAAATATTTTTTGTAAAATTTTTTTTTTGTTTTTTGTAAATATTATTATTATTTATTTATTTTTTGTATATTTATTTTAAAAACATAATATAAGTTAATAAGATTTTTTTTTTAAAAATATATCAAATATAAAATAACACCATCCTATATATTCGTGAACCTAGAAGTTTATCCTAGGGGATAAACTCAGAAATAATTCATAGTTTTTTTGGGTTAAGGATTAATTTTCTTCTTTCTCTTTCGTTATCTTGTAAATAATTAATATCTATAAGAATCATGTAGATACATTTTCTCGATACGTTCCAACTTTGTCCGATATATCCACAAGATATATATTATATATACGTATGATTCACTCTTTCATCGAATTGATATGGAGAGAATGAGTTTGGCAAAAATCTTCCCTAACTTTGTAAAATATTCAAAACTTTCACTTAAAGTGAAATTATTATAATGCATATTCTAGAGAAGGTATGCCCAACTTGCATGATTTTATTTCAGTTTTAAAATTAATAAAGCGCTAGCAACATAACGAAGCACCCCACTTAAAATCAAGTAATTACTGAGATGTGCAGATCTATTAATTAATGACTTATTCTTGTGTTCACCCTTTAGAGTGAACAATCAATATGTTGGTGTTATTTCATATTTGATATCTTTTAAAAAATGAAATAATTTTTTTTCAAGTTATATTATGTTTTTAAAATAAAACTAGAAAAAATAAATAAGAACAATAATATTTACAAAAAATGAAAAAAATTCTTTAAAAATATATTTTAACATTATATTATGTTTACAAAAAAAGGTAAAAAAAAATAAAAAAAATCAATAATTGCAAAAAACAATTTAAAACAAAAAATATTTTAATATATCTTTAAAATAAAAACCTGTGTTTAAAATAAAAAGATAATAATAAATAAAAAACAATATAATTGGTTAGTATTAATTTACCCAAGGGTTAAGACTTTTCCAAAGAGTTTATGATTTACCCAAGGATTTAAGGTTTAGGATTATGGCTTAGGATTAAGGTTTAGGGTTTAGTATTAGGGTTTAAGGTTTTAGGATTAGAGTTTAGGGTTTAGTGTTTTAGTATTATATATTTTCTTAATTTTTTTTACGTTTTTTAAATATTATTATTTTCTATTTATTTTTTCTATTTTTATTTTAAAAACATAATATAACTTAACAAGATTTTATTTTCTTTTAGAAAATATATCAAATATGAAATAACACTATCCTATTGGTTGCTGAATCTAGAGGTTCACCCTACGGGGTGAACCTAAGAATAACTCATAATCAATATAGTAAATATATTGTGTCCTACACTTACATTACTGATAAACGCACTCAGTATATCCATTTTTAATAAAAGTTACATATGCTCGTCTGGTTTTATTTTCGATTAATTATTTCAAATAACACTCTTTACGAAATAAATGAAATACATATAATTAGTTAACTAGCCGTTGAAATATATCTGTGTTTGTGTTTATGTTAATTGCATCATCATGCACAGGGTGACTCCAATTTATAACATCTCTAATATGGTTAGCGCACCACGAAACAAAACCACTCACTTCAAAGCATTTTTGCAACATCAACCAGATAATTCTTCTGCGGATCTTATACTAGTTAATATCTTTTACAAAAGAAAAATAAAATTTTCTTCTGCGGATGAGGACGTAAGCATGGGTCCAACTCTAGTTCTCTTGTCACTTGTATATTATTCACTCATTCACCTGTCTTTTTGATTTCCCTAAAATGAAAATCAGACTAATTAAGTATGTGATATCGGGGGGTTCAGTCAAAAAAAAAAAAGAAAATCGGGGGGTTGTTTGTTCACTGATACGAATTCATTTTCATCGGCTTGTTTTAATTTATTACTAGATCAACCCGCGCAACCGCGCAGGTATTTATTTTTATATAAATAATTTTACTTATAAATTGATATATATTATATAAGGGGGGTATATCAAAAATGATGATTAATTATTATATGGTATAAATTTATTATTATTAGAAAATGATGATTTTGTTATTTTTAAAAATAAACTATATAACTTTTAAAGTTAACATCAAAAATATATAAATAACTAATTTATATTATTACAATATTAAATTATATAAGTTTAATTTAAACATGTATTTTATTATAATATCTATAAATCCAATGGATCATTTAATTTTTATTAGTCCAATTAAAATTTCTAGTAAGCCCAACAAATGTTATTAGTAAATCTAATGAATGTTATTAATGATTAAATAATATAATGTCATAAATTCTATTAGATGGTCCATTTTAAAATATAACACATAAAGTGAAATCATGACTTCTCTTTTAATATATAAGATTTTTAAAGTTAACATAAAAAATATATAAATAATTAATTTATATTATTAAAATATTACATTATATAAGTTTAATTTAAACATGTATTTTATTATAATATCTATAAATCCAATGGATCATTTAATTTTTATTAGCCCAATAAAAATTTATAGTAAACCCAATAAATGTTATTAGTAAATCTAATAAATGTTATTAATGATTAAATAAGATAATGTCATAAATTATATTAGATGGCCCAAGGTTGTGCTCGACTGCGGCATGAGTCATTTCGTCCTTGTGACTTATCGTAATGCCTTTGCCGCGGCCGCTATTGCACCTTTCACCCTTCTCTCCGAGAGGTAAAATATCTATATATCGAAATGTACAAAGTTCGATTTACAATGGATACTTAAGCTTTAAGATGAGATTGGCAAAAGTAAAAACTATTTGGATGTTTTAGGAAAGCGAAGCCGAAGATGACGTTCCCATTATTCATGCAAATATTTGTACTCTTCTTGGGTTAGTCTTCTTTGATTTGAATCATTTTTAAATAATTCGCTTGACATGTATGTAAAAATATTTATTTTCTGAATTTCTTAGAACAGGCCTGTGATCGATCAGAACTTATATTATGCTGGTCTTAAACTCACTTCACCGACGTTTGCTGGCGCCGTCACGAACATCGTGCCCGCTTTGACCTTTATCATTTCCATAATTTGCAGGTACCTAAATTTAAATCATAGCTTAAAAAATAATTATATAAAGTGGAAGGTAAATACAATAGGATACAATATGGTACTTTGATAAATGATATATGGTTCAACTGTTTTGGTGATAAAAGGATGGAGAAGGTGGAGATGAGAAAAGTAAGATTCCAAGCAAAAGTGGTGGGGACATTAGTGATAGTAGTTGGAGCCATGTTGATGACACTATTCGAAAGCCCTTTAATCAACTTTCTCCGGTCTCACCTCATAGGTGATGCTTCGTCGCCGGCCGTTGAGGACTACCTCAAGGCCACCGTCTTCCTCCTCATCGCCTCATTTTCTTGGGCTTACTTCTTTGTTCTTCAGGTAATTAAATTTTCGAGATTACATAAGTTGAGAAATTGTCTAAATTTTTTTTTATAAAATAAAAATAAAATAAATACAAGTTTAATTTGCGATATGTTTGATTAACATTTTGTTCTACCGAGTTAAGAATTTGTTTCCTTAGGCGGCTACGTTGAAGAGGTACTCATCTCACCTTACATTATCTACAATGGTGTGCTTCATGGGAACGTTACAGTCCACAGCCCTAACATTTGTAATTGAACCAAACCTTTCTGCATGAAACATTCGATTTGACATGAACCTTCTAGCATCACTTTACGCGGTTCGTCCTTCTTCATGACATATATAACTTTATGTAATATATCGAATTATAATACTTTTGTAGAACTATGAACAATAATACTTAGTAATGTGATTTGTGAATGTGTACTTTTATAGGGTATAATGTCGTCGGGGATAGCGTATTATGTTCAAGGGGTGACGACGAAGAAAAAAAGCGCTGTTTTTGTCACTGCTTTTAACCCTCTTATTGTAATAATCGGATCCATCATTGGCTTACTTATACTCGGCCAAAGATTATACCCTGGCAGGTAAGTAACCAATGAACTTTTTCACTTATTATGTCACATGGCTCCATCCTCATATTGTCTCTAAACCATTACTATTTTTGGTTATCCATTTCTGAAATCTTAGGGTTCTTGCAATGGCGATATTAATGGTGGGAGTGTGTGTGATTCTGTGGGGAAAGGAAGGGGATGAAGAAGAGAACAGTGAGGATACATTTGTAGAATTTATTAAAGGTTGTATAGGCTGTAGAAACAATATGCCAAGAATTGATGAGGAGGTAGATGTTGAAATGGGGAAAGCTAAAATGGTGGTGGATTTGTTGTAGTCTAGTATGTAGAAAAAATGTTCACATGCATTTATTAGATGTTTTTAGTTCCTCTTTTTTTTTCTGTTAGATAGAGGAGCAACTTTTTCTTTGTATTATATATATCGTGCTCCAACCTTTTGCTTTTAGGCTGTATAATCTTCTTATTTAGTAGGGAAATCATGATTAAATAGATGTCTTAAATCTCTTAGACCAATCAGAGTAATAATCTCGTTCAATCCAGTTCACCAGCCCACTATAATTCAAATGAGTTACTATTGAGGTGATGAGAGTTTATTTGTGATGGAAATGATTCTACGTACTCTCATAATAATAATTGTTATGAACATACACACTTATATGATGAGACGATGGCAAGAAGCCACAATGAGTCCTAAGAAAGTGATGTTGGAGTAAATATGGACAAATTAGGGGTTTTAGTGATAAATCCCCCCCAACGAAAAATCTTTCGTAAAAAATCTCTCCAATTTGTTATCTTGTAATTTTAACTCCTCAAGTTTTATTTCGTTAGATTTGTTACCTCTGTCTATTGTTCTGTTATTTATGGATGAATAGTTTACGCAAAGTTTCATTTTAGTGATAAATTTTCGCAATTAATGATTTTTTCTTAAAAAAAGTTCATAACTTGTTATCTTATAATTTTAACTCCTCAAGTTTTATTTCGTTAGATTTGTTACCTCTGTCTATTGTTCTCTTATTTATGGATGAATAGTTTACGCAAAGTTTTATTTTAGTGATAAATTCTCCCAATTAATGATTTTTTCTTAAAAAAAATTCATAACTTGTTATCTTGTAATTCAACCCTTCAATTTTTTTTTTACGTTAGATTTTGTTATCCTCTGCCTATTTTGTTATTTATTTATTGATGGATATCATTTACACAATGCAGAGTTTCATTTAAATAAAAAACAACATGTTTTTTTTTAAATGAAACATGGTACACAACAAAGCTCAAAATCCCAAATCGAAAATTAGATCTTCCTAGATAGCAATGAAAAAACCATAAAAGATCATAAAAACATTGAAAATACCATAAAAACTAGTTTGGTTTGGTATGAATCAGTTTTGGATCGGTTTATTTGATTTGACTCGGTTCGATTCGGGGTTTTTTGGCCCACTCCTAATAAAAACAGAACATTGAAAAAAACCATAAAAATAGAGCGGGCAACACGAATTTTTTTGTCCAAGTTAGCTTTATATTTTCAGTGCTACCTTTTAATAGTTTTTAAATGCTTTTATAGTCTTTTCATTGTTATATAGGAATACCTAATTTTCGATTTGGGATTTTGAACTTCGTTGTTTGCTCTTTTTCGTTTAAAAAAGAAAACATGTTGTTTTTAGGTTTAAATGAAATTATGCTTTGTTTGTTAATGATATCCACCATAAATAACAAAATAATAGACGGAGGTAACAAAATCTAATGAACTAGAACTTGAAGGATTAACTTACAAGATAACAAGTTGGGAGAATTTTTTTTCCGAAAAATCTTTAGTTGGAGGGATTTATTACTAAAATGAAACTCTTGTTGTATGTAAACGGTATCCGTCTACAAATAACGAAAAAACAGACGGAGGATAACAAAATCTAACGGAATAGAACTTGAGGATTAGAATACAAAATAACAAGTTGGGAGGATTTTTTTCTAAAAAATTTTAGTTGGAGGGATTTATTACTAAAATGAAACTCTTCTTGTGTGTAAACAGTATCTGTCTACAAATAACGGAACAACAGACGGAGATAACAAAATTTAATGGAATAGAACTTGAAGGATTAAAATACAAGATAACAAGTTGGAAGGATTTTTTTATGAAAAAATCTTTAATTGAGGAGATTTATCACTAAAAACACGACAAATTAAGCTAAAAATGTAAGGATATACTATCAAGACTATCCATAAACCATAACATAAAAATGATGACATTTTCTTATTAATATCTTTTGGATCTTCTAGACCATATTTTTTTTTGTCAACTCTTCTAGACAATATACAATTTACTCTTTGCTACAAAACAAAATAAACGTATGCGTTTTGCAATTAGTTGTCAATAAAACGCATTACCTTTATAGTAAATACATGTAAACGCCTCAATGCATAAGAAACCACACTTCTCAATAAAAAAAATCTCAAACTGTTACAACTATCTCCTACATATGTATACTCCCCAGGTTAAAAAGAAATGCAAAGACAAACAATTGTAAGTCACTGAACACTTCGCAATACAAATATATATTTATATCATGGACAAATCCATGGCTGCAACCTTATTCACAATAATCGCACTGGTTACATTCACATCTACAGCCACTGGTTTAGGTCAATATCCTGAATCAGACCGCTTGGTTGACCAATGTATGGCGAAGATATCTTCAAGATGTGCAATATATACCACTGCTGAAATGTATGGACATGGTCCGTTGAAACAAAATGGATGCTGTCAAGAAATTTATTATATGGGACAATTTTGTCTTAACCTTGTGACAAGGCATGTAATCGAGGCCCTTGTACCCAAGCTTGAAGGTGTTCAAAAACAAGACATTGTTGAGAAAAGCACTCAAATATGGTATCTTTGTGTCCCGGTTTAATTTATTATCATAAATATCTATTATTTGCTTAGAATTATTCTATTCCTGATTGATACGTGCTCAAATTACTCTAAAAACACTTATTTTCTCAAATAAGAGATCTATTGTAGTATTTAGAGATCGAATTCATAAGGAATTAAAGAACCACTTAAATCTAATAAGCAATAATACTAGATGAATATTAAATGTAAAATCGCAGTAAACAAGTAAACATAAAATAGAAAATATTCTAACTGAGCAAGACAATTACTCGACAAAATGGAATAAGGGTTTTGAACTTAAATGGAAAGACGCTAGACTTATGGCTTTTATTCAGATGTTGGAGATTATAATCCTATAGGTGCTAATTAGTTGTTTGCATGGTATTAAAGAGCTTAACTATCTTAATAACATATTCACTAAAATTTCACTTAATAAATAAGTCTATTGACTAGAATGTTATTGACCCAAACAAGAATGTCTGATCAATAACAGTGTCGATCGATTATTCTATAGGAATATCGATCGATACATTTTACACGACGTCGATCGATTTCCAATAGGAATATCAATCGATGCGGCTAGTCAAGTGTTATACGCGAGTTAATCTACACCCACTATGGATCCCCTAGATCAAACGTTCGCTTGCTATCTAGTAAAACTCCTAGCTTAATCAGGATGTGTTCAAGACTATCAGAGTTATCTAAGGATGTTTAAACGACCTAACAATCTTAGATTCAGGTTTCTAGTTAGCAAGTCTAGAACATAACCATTAAGAACATCCTATTAATGAGTACCAGAACAAGTGATCCTATAGTTGGACCTAATCCCATTAACCTATTTAAACCTTAGTTCTAACAAGTGAATAGCTCAGACATTACTAAAAAAATCATAACACAAGCAAAGTAATAAAACTGAATAATTATAGATAGATAGAAATCAATGGAGTTCCAATCACAAATCTATCTGTTGATCTTTTCTCCCAAACTATAAATCCTAAAAAACCCTTTTGCTGTGAAAAGAATAAAAAAGCTCTCTCTACCTCTAACACTTTGGCAGAGTATACAAACTTCGGTTAAAACTCGTCATGGTATAATCGTAATTTGGTGACGTTTGGACTTCAAGTCGTCTATCTCGTGAATTGGTCTTCCGTGCCTTCGGCATCGATCGATTATGCTGAGTGCATATCAATAAAACTGCATAATTATAGATAGATAGAAATAAATGGAGTTCCAATCACAAATCTATCTGTTGATCTTTTCTCCCAAACTATAAATCCTAAAAAAACCTTTTGCTGTGAAAAGAATAAAAAAAGCTCTCTCTACCTCTAACACTTTGGCAGAGTATACAAACTTCGGTTAAAACTCGTCATGGTATAATCGTAATTTGGTGACGTTTGGACTTCAAGTCGTCTATCTCGTGAATTGGTATTCCGTGCCTTCGGCATCGATCGATTATGCTGAGTGCATATCAATCGACGTGAGTCACTCCGTGCCGATCTCGTTGTCTTGGTCGATTTCGAAATCGAGTGATTTCTCCAATTCTCTTTAAAATTCTCTAAAACATCACTTTCTTCCAAAATACCCATGAACCTATAAATATGCTTAAAAGTTTCTATATTATAATAAATAGTTATAGAAACACCAATATACCATGACTAAAAGTGGGTCAAAATCATGGTATATCACTAATTTATCGCAATTGAATAATTTCAATCATTGGGATAAAATAATTAAAAAAATAGAAATTTCGGACAAACAATCTTCGTTTGAACATCTAACTTTGTGAATGCTACATGTCTACATGGGAAATATGTTGTGAATCAAAGAGTAAAAGGGGAATTTGAGATGTTTATTTCATAATCATAAGGTGCCTTTATATAGGGAGTTATAAGTTCCTAGAAAAGAAAAAACCTGAACCAACTAGGAAAAAATAATAATACAAAACCTAATACAACATGGAATAGGAAAAACACCAAATCCTAATCCAATAAGGATTAGGGATACTCGGCCGACCTAGAATCTTAATGGGCCAGTCCGGTACGGTTCCAGTTCTGGTTCCGGTTCCGGTTATGGCAATCCACGATATGGTTTATAACACTCCCCATTGGATGCCATAACCATGTAATACGCTTTGGATGTTTCCTCATTACAACCTTTCCAGGAAAAACCCAAACCCAAAGGGATAAAATCGGGTAAAACTATGGATAAAGAAAAAGAGTACAACACGTATTACTCCCCTTGTTTTGTACCTCACTGAAGGTCTTTAAGCCAATGCATTCCTATCTGATGCGTGAGTTTCTTGAATGTTGAGGTTGGAAGTGACTTGGTGAATAGGTCTGCTGAATTGTCACTTGAACGGACTTGTAGCACTTGGACCTCACCGGTTTTCTGTAAATCGTGGGTGAAGAACTTGGGTAGAATGTGCTTCGTCCTATCTCCTTTGATGTAGCCGTCCTTAAGCTGAGCAATACAAGCTGCATTGCCCTCGTACATGATGGTCGGTTCTTTTTTGCGTTCGGTCATCCCACAATCTCTTCTAATATGTTGGGTCATGGACCGCAACCAGACTAACTCACGGCTGGCCTCAAGGATGGCCAATATCTCGGTATGATTGGATGATGTGGCCACCATTGTTTGTTTCATGGACCGCCAAGCTACAGCAGTACCACCGTGGGTAAAAACATAGCATGTCTGAGATCGAGCATTGAGTGGATCCGAGTTATAACCTGAATCAGCAAAACCATTTAACCCTTCTTTGGGTTTGTTAGTATAATATAGACACAAGTCTTTCATTCCTTGTAGGTAACAAAGAACATGTTTAATCCCGTTCCAGTGCCTTTGGATCGGACATGAACTAAATCTAGACAATAGGTTCACAACAAAACATATGTCTGGCCTAGTATGACTCGCCAAGTACATTAAAGCTCCGATGGCACTGAGGTACGACACTCTAGGCCCGAGGACTTCTTCATTGTCCTTCTTGGGACCAAACAGGTCCGTGTCCAAATCAAGTGATCTCACGACCATGGGGCTCGACAATGGGTGAGATTGGTCCATGTTAAATATTTTTAGCACTTTCTCTGTATATGTTTTTGATTTACAAGAATTCCATCTTTAAGATATTCAATCTGTAAGCCCAAACAGAATTTTGTTTTGCCCCAATCTTTCATCTCAAACTCTTTCTCAAGGTATTCAACCGTTTGGGAAATTTCTCCAGAGGTTCCTAGGATATTCATGTCATCAACATACACTGATATGATTACAAAGCCTTTGTCGAATTTCTTTATGAATATGCATGGGCTGATTGGGTCATTCTTATAGCTCTTTTTCACTAAGTACTCACTTAGTCTATTGTACCACATTCGATCTGATTGTTTCAAACCATAAAGTGATTTGTTCAACTTTATACAATGTTGTTCTCGGGAACTTGCTTTGTCTTTCAGTTCAATTCCCTCTGGTACTTTTATGTATATCTCATTATCCAAGGGACCATATAAATATGTTGTTACTACATCCATTAACCGCAGGTCTAAGTTCTCTCTTATGGCCAGACTTATTAGGAATCTAAAAATAGTAGCATCCATCACATGAGAGTATGTCTCCTCATAATCTATTCCTGGTCTTTGTGAGAATCCGTGTGCAACTAGTCGTCCTTTATATCTCGCGACTTCATCATTTTCATTTTTTTTCCTCACAAAGACCCATTTATGTCCAACTGGTTTAACATCAAAAGGTGTCTGAATTATAGGACCAAAAACATTCCTCTTCTTTAAAGAATTGAACTCCACGTTTATAGCTTCTATCCGTTTGATTCAATGTGATCGTTGAGTGCACTCATAGATAGACGTGGTTCATGATCCTCGTTCATGTCCATAATTTCAAGTTCTACGTTGCATGAAAATATATCATCAACGTCGACATTCTTTATGTTCCATAGTATTCTAGACATGACATAATTGATTGAGATCTCATTATTATCATGAACATCAGTACCATGAAGTTTGGCGTCCCAAACCTCATTGTTTGACACATTAGGTTCAACCGACCTATTAGGGTCGGCCGGCTCGGCCGGCTCGTCCATGGCTAGGGTTCCCTAGACCGCGGGTTCAGTTGCAGCACCTTTCTTTAATTTCTGAGGGTTCTTATCTTTGGAACCTATTGGTCTACCACATTTCAAACGTGCTATAGACTCTGTAGAAACTTGACTGTGTCCTTCTTGGACATCAATATGAATTGGTGCATTCACAACTGGCATATATGACTTTGTTACTCTATTCGGGTCAGCAAAAGAATCTTGCGATTGATTAGCTAGCTTTTGTAAGTGTATTATCTTATGGACTTCTAAATCACACTCTTGAGTCTGAGGATCTTGCCAGGAAAAAGATGGTTGAGACCATGAAATTCTTTTACTAGCTTATTATTATCTCCTCCTAATGTTGGATAGTTGGATTCATCAAAATGACAATCCGCGTACCTTGTCTTAAGCAAATCACCCGTGGTTGGCTCAAGGTACTTAATTATGGTGGGAGATTCATATCCAACATATATCCCCATCCTCCTTTGAGGTCCCATCTTAGTTCTCTGTGGTGGAGCTATTTTTACATAGGCGGCACAACCAAAAGTCTTAGGATGGGATATGTCTGGCTCGTGACCCGTAAGCAATTGGGATGGAGAACTAGATGGCCTGATGCGAATTAGTTTGGCTGCATGTAAAACTACATGTCCCCAAGCTAAGACCGGGAGTTTGATCTCATAAGTAATGGTCTAGCTATTAGCTGTATGCGTTTAATTAAGGATTCGGCCAAGCCGTTTTGTGTATGTACATGTGCTACAAAATGTTGTACACTTATTCCTATGGACATACAATAATCATTAAACGCTTGGGACGTGAATTCACGAGCATTATCAAGGCGTATAGTCTTTAAGGGAAAATCTGGAAAATGAGCTCTTAAACAAATCATCTGAGCAAGTAACCTTGCAAAAGTATCTAAATGTCCCACGGGGTGGGTGTATTAGTCCACAGATGTCACCTTGTATTCATTCCAGAAAGTTTATTGTTTCCTTAGTTACTTTAACTGGTGATGGCCAAACAATGAGTTTCCTTTGCGAACATGCTACACACGTGAGATTCTTAGGGATAAATATTCTTTCTTTCAATGTTTTCTCATTTGTATTTAATATAATTTTTTGCATCATGTTCGAACTGGGATGGCCCAGCCGGTCGTGCCAACAATGAAGTTCTCAGTAAATATTTTGTTTACCGTGGCATTAGCCTCTATCATACTGATCTTGGCATAGTAAAGACAAGTACCATTTCCATGTATGGTTTCTAAGACTTTCTTATGGCCTTGGATGATTTCAAATATCTGCAGGAACTTTTTGGTAATTCGTCCTTAATTTTGATATGGAAGCCTTTCATTCGGATATCTTTAAAACTCAATAGGCTTCTCTTTGAGTTGGGTGAATATAATGCATCAGATATTTTTAGATGCGTACCCTTAGGCAATGATATACAAGCCTGTCTGTGGCCTTCTATTAGATTTTCCATACCTGCTATCGTACTTATGTTGGCGCTTTTAAGTGTTAGATTGCCAAAGTATCTTTTGTCTCTTAACATCGTGTGGCTTGATCCACTGTCTACCACGAATATATCCATGTCATCTTTCATTCTTCAAAACAAGAATCATAGGAACTCATTCATTCATAAGTTTAAGTAGACAAAGAAACAAAACAAATTCAAAGAAGAAAACATAAAGCAAAGAAAACACAAAAGTTTGATGGTCGAAATCAACTTGATTCTTTTAAGAAGTCTGAAGTTTCATACTCCATATGATCATCTCGTCCATGATCAACATCATCTTCGCCATCTTGATAAATCAAATGGGACTCAGGTTCTTCCCTTTCAAACTCTCTTGGTAGAGTTAAACTAGATGTTTGGGAGTTTTACATGTCTTAGCCCAATGATTACTCATTCCACACCTATGGCACACTGATTTGATCGAGTTGGTCGAGTGTTGTGGTTTAAAGGAGATACCACGGCCTTTGCCTCGACCACGAATAAAATTGGGTTGGTACCCGCGGCCTCGGTTCCCATAATGGTTCCCTCGGCCATTGTTGTTACCTCAACCGCGTCTTTGCCATTTTCCATGGAAACGGCCGTGTTGGCTGTTGTTCTGGACGTGGTTAGCCTCTTTCTTTTCCTCTACGGCCTTATTTGCCTCAGATAGTGCGGTTGATCTAGGAGGTCTCAATCACTGTTTCTCATCAACAATTCATTGTTTTGCTCAGCTAGCAATATACATGATAGGTCATCGATTTTACCCATTTTTAACCATGACCTAGATGTAATTGTTATGTATTTCATAAGTATTTGAAGCCTTTTTAGAGTAATTTACAGGTTTAGGAACTTATGAAGAAAATGGATGTTTTTGAAACATTTTGGAGACTTTTAAAAGCACTCCTGCCGATTTGGAAAATTGACAAACGTTGCAAGATGAAAGACGATCGACGGTCACCCATTATGAATGATCGATGCAACACCATCAACATTGATCGATTCTTATACCACCCGCGAGTTTATAACAAAAATTAGAAGACCTCAAGTTTTATAAAAGTTATGATAATTGCAATATTAGTTCCTAGCCGCCTACATGCTACATTTTAGGGTTTTGTGTTGTTTTAAAAAGAGAGTTTTACTTAGAGTTGAGGCAGACCTAGTTTGGAAAGAACTACTTGTTTACTATTAAAGAAGAGAGTTCTAGTAGATTGGAGAGAGAGATCTGAGACTACAAAATAGAGAAGATCTTGAACTCCTTTGTTTCTTTACTATTATCTACTTTGCCTCTTGTTTATACAATGAGTTTTATTCATACCATCATGATATTGTCATTTATGAATATGTCTGAGTAATCTCATTTGTTAGATTTAGGTTTCTCATTTGGTTTATTTATGTGTTGATTTATGACTGCTGTTTAAGTGTTTTTCATTTGTTCTTCAAACTTAGTTAAGCTTAACATTAGATTTAGGATTGATCACCCTCGAATCTAAATCCTAGATTTTAATTGAGTCAAATAATTATTTACTCATTACTGAATTCTAACTAGTTTGATCTAACTCAATAGATTCATACAACAGTTGATTTAAAGAGTTAGAGAATAATATTAACTTGTTCTTAAAGCTTTCTAGAAGAGTTGTCGATCATCGTGAGCATTCTCGCATCGACCGATTACTGGAAAGGGGTATCGATCGATTGTCCACTAGGATAATCGATCGACTTTTTTTCGAGATCAAAACTACAAGTTGAGATCCGAGATCTAGACAAGGAAACCTGTTTTGTTTCGTTATTTGTGTTTGAATTCATGAACAATCTAAAACCTTAAAGTCAGAGACCAATTGCATACTGATACCTGAGATAATACCTAAGTCTAGCTACTTTCCTAACTTAAATCTACTTCCAATCCAAGTTACTGAACAGTCATCTACTTGCTTTATTTTAATTATTGTTTTAAACCGTTTAAACCCATCTTTAGTCTAGCAATATTTTAATACTTAGAACTTTTGAGTAATCCTAGAGTCCTTGTGGATTCAATCCCTAATTACTTCACTGAATCTCTTATTTGAGAGAGTAATTCATTCCTTAGGGTAGTTAGAGTGATATCAAATTTGGCGCCGTTGCCGGGGACTCTTTCTTATTGCCATTAGATTTAGCTTAAATTTAGTTTAGACTTTGTTTCTAAAATTTTACTTAAATTTCTTTCTTCTCCTATTTACACAGATACCCGGAGAATGGAAAACACAGATTCCGACTCAGCGTCGATGGATGAGAAGAATCAAGAATCGAACGACACACATCTGCAAACGTCGATCGATACGGAGATCCCATCATTGCTCGACACCAACCCGCCGGAAGCATGTAAGTCTTTACTTACCACATTTAATAAGGAAGTAGTTCAAATAGAACCAATAGGTCAATTAGATAATAATATTTTCCAAATCCAAATAGAACAGGGGACTGAAATCCTTGTAAGATTACTTTCCATCTTACACAAAGATGTGAAAAATAGAATTGCCTTTGAAAGACTACTGATATGTTGCATATTTGCTTAGTCTTAGTCTTGCATTTTCAATTATATTGAGCATATAGTTTAGATTTAGGCATCTCTAGGTTGCATATTGCATACATTTGTCTTTATCAGGTCATGGAGCAAGCTATGGAGTCTCTGGAGGTGTTTGGGGTCGATTACATGTCAAAAGAAGGTGCAAAAGTGTCATTTGGCGAGCCG
>CAKOAT010137599.1:1333-75123 GCA_932364175.1 Eruca vesicaria subsp. sativa
ATGAATTTTAAAACTTATTATTGTATATTATTAGTTATTTATAAATATTTTTTTATTTATTTTTTTAATTTTTTTAAATATATATAATTTAATTTATAATTATTTTTTTTTAATAGGAAAAAATAGTTTCGAAGTAAAATCCTCGTAAAGGTTTCGAGGTAAATTCCTCGTAAACTTTCCTAGCAAACTCCTCGTAAAGCGTCTACTACGAGTTTATGAGGAAGTATTTTACTACGCCCTTACGAGGAAAGTGTACGTGGAGCTTACGAGGAAATGTTTTCCACGGCTTTACGAAGAAAACTTTCCTCGTAAATTAGCTAGGCCTTTACGAGGAAAATAGCCTTTACGATGAATGTCTTTCGACGAAACACGTTTCCTCGCTATTTCCTAGTAAAGGGCCCTTTACTAGGAAATAACGAGGAAAACCCGTCCTAGTAAAGGACGTGTTTTCTTGTAGTGTCAACAAGAACTTTTCGTTACCCAAATCGTTCGCAGTAATACGATCTTGCATTCCCCACTGAGTCGGCATATAGTTTATTAAATTTTGAACTTTTTGTTTCCTCGGATTTAGTATCTTCCCTTTCAAGGAAAGCTTAAACTCTTGAAGCACATGTGTATCCTCATCATCAATTAATTGGAAAGGCGCTTCCTCTTCAATGCCCAAGAGCCCCTTTCCTTTCCCATCTCCTGAGTTACCAAACGAACACATGCTCGCTATAATAACAAACCGGCGGAAAAAACTCTGTTTTTAAGAGTACTCTGTTTTTAGTATGAAAAAACAGAGCAAAACAGAACCATAGTAACAGGAAGACCAGTGTCAATGTCAACGTTCACTTGTGAAGAAAAAAAGGATCAAAGAATCCTATGTCAATGTCGTTGACTCGTCAATAGAAACAGATGTGGTCCGACGTCAAAGAACGCTAAGAAGAATCTCTGTTTTTATGTTAGCAAAACAGAGTAATAGATCGTCTCTGCCGGGTGAAGATCAATGGATCTAAACACGGAGATTCGGAGATCTTTGAGGTTTTTGTATGTTGAATCAACGTAGATGCCTTTAGAATTGGTCGAGAGATTCTGTCCACACCAAAGAGTGATGGTGAAGCAATCAACCCTTCAACAGAAAGCTTCACGTTCGTGTCAAGATCAAAGGATCGAGTACACTGAGATTCAATGGTGATGTGCTCTGTATGTGAAGATCAAAGAATGGTGCTCTGTTTGTGATTCAGGAGAAACGATCGAGATACTCCGACCACACCAAGGAGTGATGGTGAAGCAATCAATCTGTCGTCACAAGCCTTCAGGAGAAACGATCCAGGAGCCAATCCCCAACCTCAAAGGACGTGATGATAGAGGAGTGCTCGAGATTTCAAGGGAGATCGTTACTGATGATCACCACTGCGAAGATCTCCATGTTGGTCGTCGATCGCTCTCCAAAAGCCCTAGCCGCCTCCGCTTGAGTGATCTCTCCTTTTATCTTCCAAATTCTCTAAAAATATCATTTTTTTCTAAATCACTCTTGAACCTATAAATATGTTAAATAGACTATAAAATATAATAGTTAGATAATAAAACATTCATATACCATCGCTAAAAATGAGTAAAATACATGACATATCAACGATATAGTATGTTCCATGACATATTAACAATATAGTATGTTATCGGACTAATAGACTATGGAACACTACAAAAATAGTTGTAAAGTCTATGGTGTATCAAGAAAGATCTGAGAGACGGATGGCTGATTGGTTACATTGGTTAACGGCACAACTAAGTGAAGCAATGTGATTGTAGGTCAAACCAATACTTATAAAGCACAAAATAAAAATTTCCGTGGTCATAAACAAGGCTGTTCTGAAACTTTTCGTACATATTAAAACTTGTATTTTATTCCTTACTAGATAAGGCCAGCGTGTTGCAACGGATTTTATTTGATGTTTTAATTTAATAAAGAACATAAAAATAATAAATAATTTTATTATAGATTTAAGATTTTTTTGCATAAGTTGTGTGAGATTTATTTTATAGTTACAAACTCATTAATAGAATTGAAATTGAAAATATATCTTTCTAACAATAAAATTAGAATAACTTTTCGTAAGACATATGATGCTTGATTATGAACATCTATTTTCTCCATATTATTTATATATTCGATTACATCTGTAACAAAATCGTGTTATACAATAATAATATTTCAAGAAAAATTCATTAAAAAAACCCCAATTAATTGATATAAATATAAAATTTTTGACAACCAAATTGATACAAAACAACTGATATAAAATTATGAATATTACCATATAAATCGTATGGAAGCTTTCAATTGAGCAAAATCTTCATAATTTCAAAAAGAAAATTTTCAGGCGGTGTTATCTGAAATTTATGATGTGAGAGTTCGTAGTTTTATTGCAATTTTAGAAATTAAAATTGTAAGTTTCAATAAAAAATCCTTCACATAACCCATCTCTCACCTTTTCAGTAAGATAATAATACACATAATCTTGAATAGTATTTTTCTACATAATAAATAAATTATTTTTAATAATGAAATTATATAAGAGTTTTTAATAAATAAAATATTTACCTTCTCATTATGTAGGTAAAAATTCATTTCTATAAGCTCATTATTCTTGTTTAAATTTCTTATTTCCAGTTTCTAGTAAGACGTACTACAGTACGACTGTAAAAAAGTTTTTTATTTAACTGATCTAGTGTTAAATAACTTTCTGAAGCTATTTTTCTTGATAAGATTTCTGGTAGCAAAATGAATTAAGAAAAGATTTCTGGTAACAAAATGAATTAAGATTTCAGTTAGAAATAACAAATAGAACGAACACACATAAGCATAAATAAACGTATTAAAGTAGTAAACTGACGTTGCCATTAACTTACCTAGCATAAAAAATTTCAGATAGTCAATACAAACAAACACACATAAGCATAATACTGGTGTTAACTTACGTTGTACAACATCATAACTAAAAATAAAAAAAACACGCGAAAATATGAAAGATTATACAAAAAACTAACTTAATCTTTTTCTTAAGTCAATAATTATTTTTGGTGATAAAATATGAGAAATGGAAAAATATAAGAGAGTTTAGTCTTATATATGTGTGAATAATTGTAATTTATTTTGGTTTATAATCTTTTAATTAGGATTTGAATAAAGAAGAATTAACATTAAGCACTCTTTTACAATTTTCTGGTTTAATTTTTTAAAGGATAATTAGTATGAATTTTTTTTTTACATTTATTTTTTCTTTATGATTTTAGAAAAAAAAAATTAGTATGAAATAATTTTTTTACAATTTGTTTTTGTATAGGAGTTGTAAAAACAAAAATTACTATTGTTTTTGTTTTCAAAAAATTTTGTCAATATATGAATAATTATAGTTCTTTTTGGGTTATTGTCTTTTTAATTAGGATTTAAAATAAAAGAACATTAACATTAAACTCCCTTTTACAATTTTTGGTTTAATATTTTTCAAAAGGATAATTACGTTCAAATTTTTTTAACAATTATTTTTTCTTTATTATTTTGGAAAAGGAAAATTATTATTTGATAATTTATTTGTAAATTTTTGGTATAAGATTTGTAAAATCAAAAATTATATTATTTTTTCAATAATATATGAATAATGATAGTCTTTTTGGTTTATGATTTTTTTAATTAGGATTTGAATAAAAGAAAATTAACATTAAACATTCTTTTACAGTATTTTGTTTAAGATTATAAAAAGGATAATTACTATCAAATACTATTACAATTATTTTCTTAATAGTTTTATGAAAGGAAAATTAGTATTGACACATGTCACAATCTTAGATATATAACTAACATGTGTCGTGATCGTGTTAATTAGTAACTTTGAAAATCAAGCTTTTATAATAAGAATTAATATTAAATACTTTTTTTACAATTTGTTTTTGTATAGGATTTGTAAAACCGAAAATTACTATTATTTTTTTTCAATAATTATAGGTCTTTTTGCGCTATTTTCTTTTTAGTTAGAATTTGAATAAAAGAATATGGGTTTTTTTGCAAAATTGACTCACAACTCAAAGTCAAACACAAAACTAACTTCTTCTTTTGACTCATCTTTCTTTTGACCTATTCACACCATATCTTCATTTTATCTACGAAAATGTCATTAAATTCTTTTTGTATTTTTTTCGAAAATGGCTTTTTTACTCTCTCCACCTCATCATCTTCAAATATTTACAACATTGCCATGAATTCACCCAACAACATTGTACAGCCAGTATGAAGCTTTTAATGCACCTAAAATCGATACCCAAACCTCTATTTCTTAATTGTTATGAACTAAAAACAACATCTTTTTCACTTTTTCTCAACATTCATACAAAAAACCCAAGCTTTTGATTCCAAAATTTTATATGATTGATAGAGCCATTTAAGCATACAATTCTTGGTGGGTTACTTTCGTTTGATGTTTTGGGTGGTTGGAGAAAACTTTGTGTGCTAAGGAAGTCATCACACCTAGTTTAAGGTATGAAACTGGTATTTTTAACACATTTGTTCGCGTAGAAGACTTACCCGTAAGTCTTCTGGATGTAGAAGACTTACAGATATGTCTTCTGGTCAAACGGACGACTTACTCTAAGTCGTCCAGCTTTGTATGTTTAAAAAAAAATCTAGACGACTTATAAGTAAGTCGTCTAGAAAAAAACGGGCTAGTTTTGCATTTGACCGAATTGTGTCAGATATTTGACTTTTCCTAGATGACTTACCAGTAAGTCGTCTCTGGGAAAGTTAATATTTCAATATTTTATTAGTTTGATACGACTTACGGATAAGTCGTTTTAGATTAGTTTTGTAATTGAAAAATAAAAATTTAACTTTTTCCAGAAGACTTAATTTAAAGTCGTCCAGTCAGACGACTTATTCTAAAGTTGTCCGTGATAAGCAAAATCGTCCAGATTTTTGCCGGTCAAACTTTACTTATCTCGGACTACTTTCGAATAAGTCGTCATACTTGACGACTTTAAATTAAGTCTTCTTGGAAAAGTTAAAATTAAATTTTTATTTTTAATTACAAAACTAACCTAAGACGACTTATCTGTAATTGGTCTCGAACTAATGAAATATTGAAATTTTAACTTTCCTAGAGACGACTTACCGGTAAGTCGTCCAGGAAAAGTCAAATATCTGACACAATTCGGTCAAATGCAAAACTAGCCCATTTTTTCTAGACGGCTTACTTATAAGTCGTCTAGATTATTTTTCAACATACAAAGATGGACGACTTCGAAGTAAGTCGTCTCATTTAAATTTCAGTTGAAAAAATAACATGTCCGGAAGACTTATCGTTAAGTCGTCCGAAGAAGTCGTCCGAACGACTTACCTGTATGTCGTCTGCGTCAATGTTTAGTAGACTTTCATTTTCTCTATGTTTACTAATGTGTTTTTATTTTGAATTTTTTCAGATGATACGTCAGTTACATGCAGTGTATGGAGAATGGTTGTTCAAAGATGGCTGTTGGGATTTTGTGGTTGATGAGTTCAAAGTAGCAAGAATGTTTCTTTTGAGTGAAGGTTCGACACATGCTGAACTTGTTTCAATGGCTCAAGAAGATTATAACCTGGACATGAGCACAGTCACTGCGGAGATAAGCTACTCATTACCAGCAGAAATGAGGATGGCTCCAGCCACCCCTCCCATTCATGTTACAAGTGATAGAAAAGTTTGAAACTTGCTCGAGATAACCAAACCGCATAGAGTATGTCTTTGTGTATCAAGTCGTAGCAAGGTGGAAACGGTTTCAGAGGAAAAAGAAGAAGCTGATGAATTTTTTGAAGATTATGATGATAATGAGTTGACTGAAGATGAAAATCATGATGGGGAGGAGGATGATGGGGAGAAAGATGATGGGGAGAAGAGTGATGGGGAGGAGGATGCTGATATCTCTATTGTTTCCGAAACAGACGAGAATGGTGAGGATTATACTGTTCATGGAAAGGTTAAATATGAGGATGAGGAAAAAGATGATGATATTTGTTTTGAAGATTTTGAAAAGACATATGCTATTGAAGGAGGAAAATTGAATGGTAACAGTATCTATGTCAACCAGGGTTTTGTTAGAAAGGATGCACTGCTTTCAAAGTTGTGGTTGACAGCAGTGAGGCGTAAGTTCTCCTTCAGAATATATAAGTCAACGAAAACTCTCCTTGTGGCAACATGTCGGGTTAGTGGTTGTGGATGGAAGATCAGAGCGAGTGTGAAACATGGGACAAACACGTTTTAGGTATTAAAGTATGTGGAAACACATGCTTAGTGGGAGACCGAATCGCTCAGCGGAGACACTGTACTCCGAAGTATGTTGGTAGGCTTTTCATTGATCGTGTTGGAATCATTGATGAGTTGATTCCGCAGCATATCACTGATGCAATGAAGAACAAGTTAGTCATGACGCTTGATTACACCACTTCATACAGAGCACTTTTATAAGCACAAACATTGGTGAGAGGATCAGCAGAAGATGGATATTCGTGTCTGCCATCATATCTCGAGCAAATCTCCTTAGCAAATCCTGATTCTATCATGGCTATAGAACTTGATTTTATCAATAGATTTAAGTATCTATTTCTCTCTTTTGGAGCTTCTATCAAAGGTGTTAAGTATCAGAGAAGGGTCATTGTGGTGGATGGGACTCACCTAAGTGGGAAGTATGGAGGTGTTTTGTTAGTTGCAGCCGCACAAGATGGGAATTTTCAGATATTTCCATTGGCTTTTGCGATTGTAGATGTTGAAGATGAACCTTCTTGGGAATGGTTTTTCACAAAATTGGCTAGTTTTGTATCTGATGAGCAGCCTCTGGTGATAGTCTCTGACCGGCACACGGCCATTAAAAGTGCGTGTGATAAGGTGTTTCATTGGGCAACCCAAGGAATATGTTATTATCACCTTCAAGAAAACATTGTCAAAAAGTATAAAGGGAAACATCTCTTGTACTTGGTGAAAGGTGTTGCTTATGCTCATACGGTTTCAGATTTTGACCAGTACATGGCTGAGATACGGAGTGCAAACCCGGACCTTGCAACATATTTGGAGGATGCCGACATCAGCCTATGGTCAAGGGTTTATTGTCACGGGGACAGGTACAACATAAAAACAAGCAACATCGCTGAATCTATTAATTCCGCACTGAAGCGAGCTAGAGGATTTCCGATTCAGTTCTTGTTGGAGTTCATAAGGGAGAAGCTAGGTAAGTGGTTTTGGAAAAGGAGAGAAGATGCTTCGAGTCTCCTAACAAATCATAGTCCAGGAGTTGAATACTTGCTTGTTGTTTGATCTGAGGTAGCTGATATGATGAGGGCCCAACCAATTGATGGATGGAAATTCTTTGTGAAAGGTGGGAAAATGGATGTGTGGTTGATTTGGCGAATGAAAAGTGTGATTGTGGTGTCTATCTAGTGGAGAAAATACCTTGCTCTCATGATATAGCTGCTGGATCACATGCTCGTCTGCATATTTCCACTCTTGTACATCCAGTGTACTCAAAGAATTATGTGTTTGCAGGATACTCAGAGAATATATATCCTTGTTCTAGACAACAAGTTGAGGAACGCACATGCGATCCTCCAGCCAAAAAATGTGTTCCGGGGAGAGAAAAAATCAAGATGGCAATCTTGGTTGTAGCTATCCGGGATGAGAGGATGCAAACCTCAGAAGCAACACATGGTTTATAGATTCTCAGTATGCAGAGAAACTGGCCATACGAAAGCACAATGTAAAGAATGACCTTTAATTAAGTTGTCCAGAAGAATTTGTGTTATGAATCTATATATTAAGAATTTGTGTTATGAATCTATGTATTAAGAATTTATGTTATGAATCTATGTATTAAGAATTTGTGTTATGAATCTATGTATTAAGAATTTTCTGTTATGAATCTATGTATTAAGAATTTGTGTTATGAATCTATGTATTAAGAATTTGTGTTATGAATTTGTGTTGGACTTCTCCGACGACTAATAATTAAGTCATCTGGAAAGTCTTCCATCTGGATGACTTCCCAGACGACTTAATTATTTGTTGTATACTAAGTCGTCCAGGCTTTATGAGTATGTATTAAGAATTTGTGTTAGTCTTCTTAGATGACTAATAATTAAGTCATCTAGAAAGTCTTCCAGCTGGATGACTTTTCAGACGACTTAATTATTTTTTGGATACTAAGTCGTCCAGGTTTTATGAGTATGTATTACGAATTTGTGTTAGTCTTCTCAGACGACTAATAATTAAGTCATCTGGAAAGTCTTCCAGCTGGATGACTTTCCAGATGACTTAATTATTTGTCGTCTACTAAGTCGTCCAGGCTTTATGAGTATGTATTAAGAATTTGTGTTAGTCTTCTCAGACGACTAATAATTAAGTCATCTGGAAAGTCTTCCAACTGGATGACTCTCTAGACGACTTAATTATTTGTCGTCAACGTCGACTAAGTCGTCCAGGCTTTAGTAGAATTTGTGTTAGTCTTTTACCAAATTTAAGGAACAAAAATACAAACATGAGCGTAATTAATTGAAATTTTTCTGTGCAAAAATAAGGTTTTACAACAAACAAAATATACAAACATCAGCCTAATCAAGTTCGAATACAAACATCAGCCTAATCATAAGCACCCATCTCCTCAAAATTATCCTTGTTTTCGTACTCATGCGGGTTAAGGAGCTCGTTAAATATTTCCACCGCCATCTTATCCCTAATAGCCTTCACGTTGGAGTTGGCTTTAGCAAAGTCTTTTGGATTAAACTCCAGCCCAAGAGCATGACATTCAATGTATTTTAGAGCATAGACGCCACAATCACCAGCTCGGGCCTGAGGCACTTTGGGTTCACTTTTGAAATGTGAATGGCTCCAGGGAGTATTGTGCACGCAGCTCATCAGAGGTAGAGCACTCAACAAGCAGATAAGGGATCATGTTCTGAAAAGACTCCATTACCACTTCGAGTTCTTTGTTAGAGATAGAGCTACAAATGCTGTCCCAGACGACTATGTGTCTCTTAGGGATCGATATCCATATAGCAATCCAATGACAGTTGTTGTAGTTCACTGGCGCATAGATATCATCAATATCCACCCCCACATCTTGTTCGACTGGCAAAATGATGGTACAGCGCCTGATATAATAATTAAACGCTCCACCAGGGAGTCTTCTTCCCAAACAATTCTGATCACACTCTTATCCTTTAAAATCCTTGTAGTTGAATCTCCATTGCTGAGAAAAGAGATGATCAATGAAGCACATCCTCTCGCTCCTGAACGCTTGAGGATTTTCAGTGTACCTCTTCCTCAGAACATTAATCCAAGCATCAACATGCTGCACTTAAAATAAAATAAGTCAGAAGATATCAGATGACTGAACAGACGACTTACCATTAAGTCGTCTGGTAAATATTCTATGTAGACGACTTAACAGACAACTTACCATTAAGTCGTCTGGTAAGTATTCTATGTAGAAGACTTAACAGACAACTTAATGGTAAGTCGTCTGTTAAGTCTTCTTTGTAGACGACTTATCAGATGACTTACTAAGTCGTCTACAAAGAAGACTTACGAGACGACTTAATTGTAAGTCGTCTACGTGGAATTATAGTGAAAAGATATCAGACGACTTACACAGTCGTGCAGCCAAGATAAGGAGGTTCGGAGGATGTGATACCACTTAGTTGGTGATGTACGTGGTTTATCATCAAAAGGTGTGTCATAGTGACTGCAAACACAAAATGTTAAAAAGCAATCAGTTTTGTAGACTACAGCAAGCTATTATGTATAGGAAAACAATCACTTACGGATCAGTTTTCAACTAGTCAGCGAGATCCTTCAATTTGGTTTTGTTAACTGGTTCAAAAGGATTTTTAGACTGGAGCTTTTGGTATTTTTGGTTGGAATGATCACTTTGGTCGTGCTGTTTTCCGTATATGGAGATTGCTGTGAGGCAGCAAGTTTCCTTGCTCGGTCACTCTTCGTACGTTTAATTTTTGCCAAAGCGGTTTCCCTCTTCTCCTGATATCTAGCTTGCTCCTTCACTACATCTTAAACAGTGGGTACTTGTTTCTCCAATAGTTCAAGGCTAGATTCTGGAGGAAGGCTCGATTCTGGAGGAAGGCTGTATGGAAGGATCGATTCTGGAGGAAGACTCGATTCCAGAGGTTTTTCCTGGCTCGGAACTATACTCAACTCTTTCGAGGAAGTAGCACCTGCCTCTTCCTCTGTTGCTTTACCCCCCTTGGGCAAGCTCTTCTTTCCCGCGTTCGACCCATTAACACTTTCACATTCCCCCTCCAGCACGATCCATTTCCCTTTTCTTGTTACGAGAGGATGCTTTACTAACCCATGGTTCTTGCCTTTTAGGTTGATATTTTTGAGATGATGCCCCTTTCAGATTTTTAGTGATACCAAGGATCTTCCCCACAGCTTCCATCCTTTCAAACAGATACTTCATCTCCGTAAAGCACTTCCCAAACCCTTGACTCATGTCATCGAGTACGTCTTTCAAAGAATCCTTCACGATTCTTTCAATATCCTCTTTGGTCAGCCCACCAACATTGGTTCTCACCTCTGCCTCTTCCTCTATCTGTTCCTCTTCCTCTTCCTCTACCTCTTAATCTACCTCTGCAGGTAGCCCCTCAATATGCTCTTTACGAGCTTTCTTAAGAGGTCTTGGACTGTCTTCCTTCACCAGAACTATCGCTTTCTTTGCTTTCTTCGCTTTCTTTGCTGCCGGCCTTGTATTGACCCAAGTACCGGTGACTTTCCAGCAATCCATGGTCCACTTCCATGGTCTCTTTATATACATGAGTTTAATTATGTTCTCCGGCGAGTCCTCAGCATCAGAGTCCCATTTTGGAAACATTTCACCAATGCCCTTTTCAAAAAAATTTATCACCCTAGTCTGCAGTAAATAGAAGATATAAAATTAGATATTTGACGGATTAAGAAAGATGGAAAGAAAAGATTTCGTAGACGACTTATGATTAAGTCATCTGGAAAGTATTCCAGCTGGACGACTTAGCAGACGACTTAAACATAAGTCATCTGTAAAGTCTTTCAGCTGGATGAATTAGCAGACTACTTATTATTAAGTCGCCTGAGTAGTCTTCCCGGAGGACTTAATGCTAAGTCCTCTACTAAGTCATCCAGCTGGAAGACTTTACAGACGACTTAATGCTAAGTCCTCTACTAAGTCATCAAGCTGGAAGGCTTTACAGACGACTTAATGCTAAGTCCTCTACTAAGTCATCCAGCTGGAAGACTTTACAGACGACTTAATTATAAGTCCTCTACTAAGTCGTCCAGCTGGAAGACATTCCAGACGACTTATTCATAAGTTTTCAAAAAGTCTTTTGGATTGAAGTAAATAATTGTCTTGCAATAGCTTCTTTAAACAATCTTCGTCCTTTGCCACCCTTGTAAACCATAATCGGTGGAGACGGTCTGTTTGGTATGGGACTACCATAAGTAGCACCAAATTCCGGCAGAACTGTGTACACCCAGACCTGATGAGCCTGTACAAACCCCTCAATGGTGTAACAACCTGATATATCTTTTCCCTTTTCAAAGTCCATCAACACCTTAAACGGGACTCTCCCCCATGGATAATTCTCAAACCGTTCTAGATCTATCACTAGCCATGCCAGAACAGCTCGTGTAGGGGTTGAAAACTTCATCCCTTCAATGTATCCAGTGAAGATGTCAAGGTACCCGAGCCGCTTACGAACATCCAGAGACCACCTTTCGCATCTCTTAAATGCTGCTGTTATATGATCAGTAGTTGGCCCAGCTTCGATATTAACTCCCAAAAACTCCCAGAAAGCAGCCAACTCCTTTGTAACAGGACAATTTGGTCTCTCAAGGTCCTCAATGTACTCGCAGTTTAGACCAGTGAGGTTTTTAAACTCTAACAGTGAAAACCTCAAAGGTTGTGGACCAACAATACTCCACAGCTCATAGTTCTTCTTTATGTCGAGCTGCAAACCGAGCATGTAGTGAACCAGCCTTGAAGCCCATGAAAATTCCAGCTCTTGGAACTTGATGAAAACTCCCAACTTAGACTCATTCAGCTCTTCATATTCGTCATCATTAAGAGCATTCCTTAGACCAGTATACAAATTCGTACACGGATGATACGAAATGCTATGCAATGGGGGAAGCTCTTGCCCTACTGTATATATCCTACGAGGGAGTTCTGAAATATCCATTTTTTTCTACAAAACAATCAAAGACAATATTCTCAAACACACAAACATCCAGTATAATATTTTAATTATATGTCTGGAAGAATTTCCAGACAGCTTATAATTAAGTCGTCTATTAAGTCTTCCAGTTGAAATACTTATATTTAAGTCGTTTGGAAAGTCTTCCAGGTGGAAGACTTTCCAGATGACTTAATTATAAGTCTACCAAGACTTCCAGTAGAACATTTGAAAGCTGACCTGAAAATTCTGAGAAGATATAGTCGCCTTTGACACAGTGGTTATAAATCTGCCAAAATAGACGTGAAAAAAGAAGCACGAGGAGAACAACGGTGAGAACGATGTTTTATGTTCTTCTTTAGATAAAACTTACCTGCGGCAGAGTTCAACGAAACGCCTCTAAGAGAAACGGCACTAGGGTTTACAGAAAAACGGCGCTACGGTTTCCTCTCAGATCTGAAATAGAGGAAGCGGCGGTGAGAACGGTGGTGATAACGACGGTGGTAAGACGGAGAGAAAACCAGCGTTGAGAACAATGGATTAGAGATATTCGACGGAAATCGCCTTTGAAATCACCTTTGAGAGAAACGGCGTTAGGGTTTTCTGAATTTCGCGAAAAAGTGAGTAAAAAAAACACATCTTATATATGTCAGGTAAAAAATCCGGTTAAGTTTAAAAGTAGTTTGGTAAAATCAAAGGTATGGTCCAGTTTGGACAGCTTATTATTAAGTTGTATGTTGATATTATACATCAGACGACTTACTAGTAAGTCGTATTCCTTAAATATATTTACCAGACGACTTAATAGTAAGTCGTCTAAACCCTAAACCTTAAACCCCAAACTAAATTGACTAAATTAACTAACTATAAAATCAAATTATACTTAGATAATGTTTAATATACACAAAAATAAACACACTTAGGTAAATTTTAAAATTTTCAAAAAAACATTTATGCTTTCAAAAATCTAGCCCTAAGAAACACATACAATACTACAACATATGTTGCCAAAACCTAAACTAAAGAATATCATGACTCACTACTTTCATTTATCTATGTTGAAAACAATTAAATTTTGTTATATCTTAATTTATATCTCTTAAAACATATGTTAATTACATGATTTCAATTATTTCACTTATCTAAATATTTTTTACAAAATTTTTAAATTATTTTTAAGAATAACTATACTAGACGACTTCCAACTAAGTTGTCCAGAAAACTTAATTGAAAGTCGTCTGGATAGAATAGTTACGGGGGTTCGAAACGTAAAATATTTTTTGGGTTTTTTGTTTGTTCACAAGGGGCTGGTTGTAACTTCAATAGCCTTTTAGGTTACTCGCATTTGATTCACGTTTGGATTTACTTTTGCATTTGAAACCAACTTTTGAGTCATATTTGGCAAATTTCCCAAAGAATATTAACATTAAACACTCTTTTACAATTTTTGGTTTAATATTTAAAAAAAGGATAATTATTTTCAATTTTTTACAATTTTTTTTATGATTTTGTAAAAGGAAAATTAGTATTTAATAAGTTATTTGTACGTTTTTGGTAAAATATTTGTAAAAACGAAAATTATATTATTTTTTCAATAATATATATGAATAAAGATAGTTCTTTTTAATTTATGATCTTTTTAATTAGGATTTGAATAAAAGAAACTTAACATTAAACACTCTTTTACAATTTTTGGTTTAAGATTTTAAAAAAGATAATTACTATCAAATATATTTTACAATTATCTTTTTTTAATGATTTTATAAAAAGAAAATTAGTACTGACACATGTCACAATCTTATATATATGACTGACATGTGTCGCAATCGTGTTAGTTAATAAATTTGAAAAACAAAGCTTTATATAAGAAGATTGATACAGTAAATATTATTTACTTAATATATTAAAAGTGGATTTTGTTCAAAATTCGAGCATTGGAGCTATAACTTATTTATTTACTGTAAAAAACAAAGGACAGTAATTATAATTTATTGGGAGTAATCTTATTATATATAATTTGGTTCTTCAAAGTTATTAATTAACAAGATTGTGACACATGACAATTATATATTTATGATTGTGACATTTGTTAAACTTTTTGATAATTAATATATATATATATATTATAGATAATAAAAAAAAAAATTTTGTTAAAAAAATTAGAAATATTATGTAATCGTAATTTTCCGTTATTAAAAGCCTAACTAAAGGATATTTACAAAAAAAAAATATTGATAGTAATTTTTCATTTAATATTGTGGCATGTATTCTCATGATTAAAATTATATATACTAAGATCATTAAAAAGAATTTTTAAGTTATTAATTTAAAAAATTGTATAAAATAAAAAGAAATAAAATGAATTTAAAAGTTTATAATTGTAGTTTTCCTCTCTCTCTCTCTCTCTCTCTCTCTCTCTCTCTCTCTCTCTCTCTCTCTCTCTCTCTCCTTTGTTCTTCATTCTCCAGCAACAATAATCTCTTAATCTCTAAAGAATACGAGTTGTCATCTCGCACCTAACTCTTTGGTGTAAATCGTCCGATTCGTTAACTCGGGAGATTTCGATTTTCGCGAGTGCTTAGATGTGGGCGAAGAGACATGCCTTTAGGATCTCGATTCATGCCTTGAGACGTTAGCGACCAGTGTGCTGGGTTTAGGGCAAGACCTAGATTTTAAAATGAATTTAAAAGTTTATAATTGTAGTTTTCCTTTTTACAAATCCTAAACACAAAGATCTGAAATAAAAAAGACTAATTTTAAAAATAATAATTTTAAATATTTTTTAAAAGTAAAATAAAATAAAAAGTGTTTAATTTTAATTTTCGTTTTTTACAAATCCAAAAGAAAAAAACTATTCGTAAAATAGATTATTATCAATTTATATTTCTAAAATCCTAAAAAATATTATTTGGTAATAATTTTGATATTATAACTTTATATATGTAATTTTATATCCTATTAACAAATATATATACGAAGAAAATGAAAATAATTTTACAGATAAAAAAATGTTTTCAAATTCTTAAGAGCAATTTTTCTAAGCCATGTTCTTTAAAAAATATCAAACAAATAAATATTTGCAAAAGATTTATTTGATAATCATTTTCCCTTTCAAGAATTCCGAATAAAGGGTATTTAAAAAGTCTTTTGGATTGAAGTAAATACTTGTCTTGCAATAGCTTCTTTAAACAATCTTCGTCCTTTGCCACCCTTGTAAACCATAATCGGTGGAGACGGTCTGTTTGGTATGGGACTACCATAAGTAGCACCAAATTCCGGCAGAGCTGTGTACACCCAGACCTGATGAGCCTGTACAAACCCATCAATGGTGTAACAACCTGATATATCTTTTCCCTTCACAAAGTCCATCAACACCTTAAACGGGACTCTCCCCCATGGATAATTCTCAAACCGTTCTAGATCTATCACTAGCCATGCCAGAACAGCTCGTGTAGGGGTTGAAAACTTCATCCCTTCAATGTATCCAGTGAAGATGTCAAGGTACCCGAGCCGCTTACGAACATCCAGAGACCACCTTTCACATCTCTTAAATGCTGCTGTTATATGATCAGTAGTTGGCCCAGCTTCGATATTAACTCCCAAAAACTCCCGGAAAGCAGCCAACTCCTTTGTAACAGGACAATTTGGTCTCTCAAGGTCCTCAATGTACTCGCAGTTTAGACCAGTGAGGATTTCAAACTCTAACAGTGAAAATCTCAAAGGTTGTGGACCAACAATACTCCACAACTCATAGTTCTTCCTTATGTCGAGCTGCAAACCGAGCATGTAGTGAACCAGCCTTGAAGCCCATGAAAATTCCAGCTCTTGGAACTTGATGAAAACTCCCAACTTAGACTCATTCAGCTCTTCATATTCGTCATCATTAAGAGCATTCCTTAGACCAGTATACAAATTCGTACACGGATGATACGAAATGCTATGCAATGGGGGAAGCTCTTGCCCTACTGTATATATCCTACGAGGGAGTTCTGAAATATCCATTTTTTTTCTACAAAACAATCAAAGACAATATTCTCAAACACACAACCATCCAGTATAACATTTTAATTATATGTCTGGAAGACTTTCCAGACAGCTTATAATTAAGTCGTCTGTTAAGTCTTCCAGTTGAAATACTTATATTTAAGTCGTTTGGAAAGTCTTCCAGGTGGAAGACTTTCCAGATGACTTAATTATAAGTCTACCAAGACTTCCAGTAGAACATTTGAAAGCTGACCTGAAAATTCTGAGAAGATATAGTCGCCTTCGACACAGTGGTTATAAATCTGCCAAAATAGACGTGAAAAAAGAAGCGCGAGGAGAACAACGGTGAGAACGATGTTTTATGTTCTTCTTTAGATATAACTTACCTGCGGCAGAGTTCAACGAAACGCCTCTAAGAGAAACGGCACTAGGGTTTACAGAAAAACGGCGCTACGGTTTCCTCTCAGATCTGAAATAGAGGAAGCGGCGGTGAGAACGGTGGTGATAACGACGGTGGTAAGACGGAGAGGAAACCAGCGTTGAGAACAATGGATTAGAGAGATTCGACGGAAATCGCCTTTGAAATCACCTTTGAGAGAAACGGCGTTAGGGTTTTCTGAATTTCGAGAAAAAGTTAGTAAAAAAACACATCTTATATATGTCAGGTAAAAAATCCGGTTAAGTTTAAAAGTAGTTTGGTAAAATCAAAGGTATGGTCCAGTTTGGACGGCTTATTATTAAGTTGTATGTTGATATTATACATCAGACGACTTACTAGTAAGTCGTATTCCTTAAATATATTTACCAGACGACTTAATAGTAAGTCGTCTAAACCTTAAACCTTAAACCCTAAACTAAATTGACTAAATTAACTAACTAACCACGTTATAAAATCAAATTATACTTAGATAATGTTTAATATACACAAAAATAAACACACTTAGGTAAATTTTAAAATTTTCAAAAAAACATTTATGCTTTCAAAAATCTAGCCCTAAGAAACACATACAATACTACAACATATGTTGCCAAAACCTAAACTAAAGAATATCATGACTCACTACTTTCATTCATCTATGTTGAAAACAATTAAATTTTGTTATATCTTAATTTATATCTCTTAAAACATATGTTAATTACATGATTTCAATTATTTCACTTATCTAAATATTTTTTACAAAATTTTTAAATTATTTTTAAGAATAACTATACTAGACGAATTTCAACTAAGTTGTCCAGAAGACTTAATTGAAAGTCGTCTGGATAGAATACTTACGGGGGTTCGAAACGTAAAATATTTTTTGGGTTTTTTGTTTGTTCACAAGGGGCTGGTTGTAACTTCAATAGCCTTTTAGGTTACTCGCATTTGATTCACGTTTGGATTTACTTTTGCATTTGAAACCAACTTTTGAGTCATATTTGGCAAATTTCCCAAAGAATATTAACATTAAACACTCTTTTACAATTTTTGGTTTAATATTTAAAAAAAGGATAATTATTTTCAACTTTTTACAATTTTTTTAATGATTTTGTAAAAGGAAAATTAGTATTTAATAAGTTATTTGTACGTTTTTGGTAAAATATTTGTAAAAACGAAAATTATATTATTTTTTCAATAATATATATGAATAAAGATAGTTCTTTTTAATTTATGATCTTTTTTATTAGGATTTGAATAATAGAAACTTAACATTAAACACTCTTTTACAATTTTTGGTTTAAGATTTTAAAAAAGATAATTACTATCAAATATTTTTTACAATTATCTTTTTTTATGATTTTATAAAAAGAAAATTAGTACTGACACATGTCACAATCTTATATATATGACTGACATGTGTCGCAATCGTGTTAGTTAATAAATTTGAAAAACAAAGCTTTATATAAGAAGATTGATACAGTAAATATTATTTACTTAATATATTAAAAGTGGATTTTGTTCAAAATTCGAGCATTGGAGCTATAACTTGTTTATTTACTGTAAAAAACAAAGGACAGTAATTATAATTTATTGGGAGTAATCTTATTATATATAATTTGGTTCTTCAAAGTTATTAATTAACAAGATTGTGACACATAACAATTATATATTTATGATTCTGACATTTGTTAAACTTTTTGATAATTAATATATATATATATATATATATATATATTATAGATAATAAAAAATGAATTTTGTTAAAAAAATTAGAAATATTATGTAATCGTAATTTTCCGTTATTAAAAGCCTAACTAAAGGATATTTACAAAAAAAAATATTGATAGTAATTTTTCATTTAATATTGTGGCATGTATTCTCATGATTAAAATTATATATACTAAGATCATTAAAAAGAATTTTTAAGTTATTAATTTAAAAAATTGTATAAAATAAAAAGAAAAAAATGAAGTTAAAAGTTTATAATTGTAGTTTTCCTTTTTACAAATCCTAAACACAAAGATTTAAAATAAAAAAAGACTAATTTTAAAAATAATAATTTTAAATATTTTTTAAAAGTGAAATAAAATAAAAAGTGTTTAATTGTAATTTTCGTTTTTTTACAAATCCAAAAGAAAAAACTATTCGTAAAATAGATTATTATCAATTTATCTTTTCTAAAATCCTAAAAAATATTATTTGGTAATAATTTTGATATTATAACTTTATATATGTAATTTTATATCCTATTAACAAATATATATACGAAGAAAATGAAAATAATTTTACAGATAAAAAAATGTTTTCAAATTCTTAAGAGCAATTTTTCTAAGCCATTTTCTTTAAAAAATATCAAACAAATAAATATTTGCAAAAGATTTATTTGATAATCATTTTCCCTTTCAAGAATTCCGAATAAAAGGTATTTAAAAAAAAAACATAATTCATAGTAATTGTCCGTTTCTAAGATCTTGAATATAAGAGAATTGCTAAAGAATGTTTAATAGATTTTTTTAAAAATCCTAAACAAAAGTATTTGTAAAATAATTATCTCAAATATTTTTATGTTCTTTTCTTCTTAAACTGATGACGATTTTTAATATATATCTTAAGATAATAAATGAATTTTGAAGATATTAAATTATTTTTTAAGAATTTAAAGTAAAAAAAAAGAACTTATAAGTTTTGAATGTTGTTGTTTTTCTTTATACAAATCCTAAACAAATATTTAAAACCTTAAAAATGAATTTCAAAATATGAGTTTTAAATGTTGTTTAAAATTAAAAAAAAAATTAAATGTTTATTATATATTTGTTTTCTACAAATCCTAAGAAAACATATTCGTAAAATAATTAATTTTATCACCAATTTGTCTTTTCTAATACTTATATATTATAACACATGTTGCAGTATTAAAAAGAAAATTAGTATTAAATAATCTTTTACAATTATCTTTTGTTTAGGATTTTCAAAAATGGAAAATTACTAAAAGATAATAAATATAATAATAAATATAAAATTGTCATAAGTTACAATCATGTTAATTATCAATTTTGAAGAATCAAGCTCAATACATATTTTTAAAAATATATTTTGAAAAATCTTTTACAACATTTTTCACTTTGTAAGGATTTTTAAAAAGTAATATTTCTAAAAATACTATTAAATAATTTTAAAAATTATATTTTAATATAAATAAATTTTAAATTTACTTTTCCAAAAATTATTTTTATTATCTTATTATATATATATATACATATATTAAATCATTATATATTTTAACACATGTCACAATATTAAATCAAAAGAATTTCGAAGATATTAATTTAAAAATTATTTAAAATTAAAAGAGAAAAAGAAGCTAAAAGTTTTTAATTGAAGTTTGCCTTTTCACAAATCCTAAACACAAATATTTAAAATAAAATAAAAAAATAATATTTGTGAAATAATAATTTAAAATATTGTTTAAATGTAAATAAAATAAAAAGTGTTTAGTTGTAGTTTTCTTTTTAACAAATCCAAAACAACAAACTATTCGGAAAATAGATTATTATAAAAATTTTATTTCTAAAATCTTAAGTGAATATTATTTGATATTAATTTTCCTCTTAGAATTTTATATATGTAAAAATATCATATTTAGAAAATATCTATGAAGAAAATGAAAAAAAAAATTACATATAAAAATAATGTTTTATAATTTTTAATAGCATTTTTCTAATCCATTTCCTTTTTAAAAAAATCAAATGAATAGAGATTTGCAAAATAGTTTATTTGATACTAATTTTTGGTTTCCAAAATTTCGATAAAGATACTGGAAAAAACTTTTTTTTATAGTAATTGTCTGTTTCTAAAATCTTGACGTAAGAGAATTTTTAAAGAATCATAAACAAAATGTATTTGTCAAATAATTATTTCAAATATTTTTATGTTCTTTTCTTCTTAAACTGATGATGATTTTTAATATATATCTTAAGATACCAAATGAATTTTGAAGATATTAATTCTAAAAAAAAAATTAAAGTAAGAAAAAAGAACTTATAAGTTTTGAATTGTAGTTTTTCTTTATACAAATCCTAACATAATATTTAAAATAGTAAAAACACGAATTTTAAAAATATGAATTTTAAATGATGTTTAAAATTTAAAACGTAAAGGTGTTTAATTATAGATTTCCTTTCTACAAATCCTAAGAAAAAATATTCGTAAAATAATTTATTTATTACCAATTGGTCTTTTCTAAAATTCTAAAGAAAATATTATTTGATAGTAATTACAAATTAAAAACTGAAAAACTAAAGAATTTATTTGAAATACAATGACTTGAATACCATTTTAATACTACATAAAAAAATTCATAACATCTGAATTTAGGATTTAGTGTGTAGAGTTTAATATTTAATGAATGAAACTAAATTCATAAAATTATATAAAAAATTCCAAATGATATATATGATATTAAATATCATATACTTAAAATGAAATTAGAAATTTCTTAATTATCTCTAAGATCGTCTTCTTCAATTCTATTATTTTTTTTTAACTTTATTACAATATATAATAAAATAATTTATTTATTTATTTTAAGATTTATCATCACAAATTAAAAAATGACAATTGTATGATATTCTTATTGACTTGATTGACCTTATTTAACTTTCAATTTTTTGTATTTCACTATATTTATTAATTAGAAATGTATTTGGTTTAAATTTTGTTAGGTATGAGTATTTTCTCTAACCTTAGGTACAAAGTTAAAAACAGTATAGTTATGTGACATGATTATTAAAATATAAATATTTACCAATATTTATGAGGGTAAACAAATTCTAAATTCTGAAATAAATCTCACACAACATATACGAAAATAATCATAAAATTTAAAATAATTTATTATTTTATGTCTTTTGAAAAATTAAAACGTCAAATAAAATAAGTGGTTATTAAAATATAAATACTAATCAGAATTTTTATTGAAAAACGAATTATTAATTTTATAAATAAATCTCACATAACATATACAAAAAATCATAAAACTATAAAACAAATTATTATTTTATATTTTATAAATATTAAAACATCAAATAAAACACGTGCGACACAGATGATTGCACGGATCCATATCTAGTTTTATCTACTCTATTAAAATAGAGTCACTATTTGTATCTACTACAAAGAAGTCATATAGGACCATTTCATTTATTACTTAGTATGACATATTAAATTATTTAGGTTAATCAATCAAATATATATCATATATGCTGAAAATAATAGATTTACATTCTATTTTAAGTTATAACAGAATCGGTTGAGAGAAAATCTAACAAAATCTTACTAAAAGTTTAAATATTTTATTATTAAATAACATAATAATGAATTTCGTAATTAATAATATCATACTATTATACATTAATATTAATTAAAATTTCACTATAATAACAAAAAAAAAGAATCTTATACTATTTTATAAATTTCAAAGTAAAAAATTAAAGAATATTATATATTAATAATGTTGAATAAAAACCTACACCAGTTAGATTATAAATTTACACAATATATAACATAAAAATATAAATTATATATTTCAAATATTTATATTAATATTAAATAAATTTTCTAAAATGAAAAATATACCCGCACGAACGTGCAAGTAAAAACTCTAGTAATAATTTACTAACAAGTCACTTGATTTCCATAGTTTGCTATTTTGTCTTAGGCTCACAGCAGCAAAAATCTACATGGTGTCAGCCTCTGCTTTGTTCTTCTTCTAGACTCAGCTCAATCTACCAGACACAAAACAAAACCCTAAATTGCGGCTGTATCTTAGTCTTCTTTACTGCTCTAATTTCTCAGTGAAATGCTTGCCAACTATATGTGAGCGATCACTTAGGGTCTACTTATTTCCTCTCTCCCGAAGTTCCTTAAGCAGAGATCGAGAGGTTTGATGGTCATGGCGAGGTCGAATCATCATAACAGACTCCTTCGAGAACGGGTCTGTTTTCTCTTCCTTGAATCTGTAATTCTGGGATGGGGTTTGTCTTAGATCCTGGTGCAATCGCTGTATCTAAGATCGATTAAAGGAAGCTTTTGTATTATAATTTACTCTTTAATATGCCTTTTAATTTAGGGTTTTAGTTCCACGATCTGTTCTCGAAGTTGTTGTGTGGACCAATCTTTGATGTAGACACTTGTTTTGGACCCTTTCTTGAGAATCTTGATTATTTTTATCTTATGCTAAAAGCCTGTTTTGGCTGATTTATTCCTGATTTAGGTTCACAATATAAGTAATTAATAATTGTGGTGAATAATGCTCATGTTTATGTTTCTCAGGGGAAGCGGTGGGTGGGATGTTTCAAAGCGTTGTCTTGTTTCGGTTCAAAGAAAGGAGAGAGACGAATTGTGCCAGCAGCTTCACGAATCCCTGAAGGGAATAATGTTGCAAATGCTCAATCAAATCAACCTCAAACAACGGGAGTTACAGCAATGCTTGCTCCACCTTCCTCTCCAGCTTCTTTCTCACATTCTCCTGCTCCTTCCATAGCTCAGTCCCCGAACTGCCTCCTTTCCTCATCTGCTAACTCTCCTGGTGGTCCTTCCTCCGCGATGTTCGCAACAGGGCCTTATGCTCATGAGACACAGTTGGTTTCCCCACCTGTTTTCTCTACTTTTACCACGGAGCCTTCTACTGCGCCTTTGACACCTCCTCCTGAGTTAGCCCATCTCACCACTCCTTCTTCACCTGATGTACCGTACGCGCGGTTCCTGACAGGAGATGGTGGTCGATCCTCGTCTTTTCCCGAACGTGAGTTCTCACCGCATTGGGATCCTTTGGCTTCTCCACGAACAGTCAAATGTTCAAGGAGCGACTCTAGTTATGCACAAACACCTGAGACAAACACTACTCCAAGTCCAAAGGCCTCTCAAGGCTCAAATTTTTTCTGCCCTGCAACGTTTGCTCGTTACTATCTCGACCATGATGCTCCGTTTTCTCATGCTGGTGGAAGACTAAGCGTTTCCAAGGATACAGATATTTACCCAACTAACGGAAATGGTCAGCGCTTTTCCAAGCAAGATATGGAAGAACTTGAAGCGTACAGAGCTTCCTTTGGTTTCAGCTCTGATGATGTCATCTCGACAAGCCAATATGTGGAGATAACCCATGTTCAGGATGACTCATTGAGACCTCGTAGTACCTTGGATGCGTCAAAAGATGAAGGAATTAACTTGTATGGCGCAGGGGAAGCTAGCTTGAACCTGCCAAAAAGTGGCAACTTACAAGATATGCACAATGGTAATATATCACACACTTGTTGAGTTTAGAAACTTACGTTTTAAGGCATATGGTGGTGATATTTTCCTTGTAATGGGAATCTCTTGATGCTAAATTTGTTTGTTATATGAACGCAGATCATATGCGGAGATCAAGCACGCCGGGTAATGGGGGTCAAGCAAAGACAAGCAGAAAGTACAAGACGGGTCTGTGCAGTTCGGATGCAGAAATTGATTACAGAAGAAGTGGACGAAGCTTGGGGGAAGGAAAAGGAGATTTTGCTTGGCATGACTAAGAAACCCTTCTTGCTGGTCTGTAGAGTTTAGTTTTGCTTTCGTGTTTTTTGGTTATGTTCTGTACGTCTGTGTTTGTTTTAATTAAATTTTTGTATATTATACATAAAGTAAACGTGTAATGCCTACAAGTTATTTTTTGTATTACTGAAGACTGTTTTGTTTTTGGGTATGTTATCTGACTAATTATGAATCAAGTTTCGGTTCGGAATTGTATTCAGCAGTTGTGACATGATGACAACGGAATTGTTCAAAGTCCATAAGGTTCAGAACGGTACGAGTTTTCTCTTTATTTTTAGTTGTAAACAAGTTTCGTTTATTGATAATCAAATTATATTCTACAATCTCTTTGATTATGTTATTATCAAATAGAGCAATATAAAAGAGTTGTTCTGTTTCAGTGACTCCTATTGGAGTGAATCATTTTCATTTTGTTTGCAAGATTTTACTAATTTTCGTGTTTTAATTTATAACAGTTAAAAAAAAAAGGAAGTTTGAAAACCGCTATAAGTCACACTCGATTTAGTCACCATCGGTCGATGTCATCATCTGACCATCGTTCGACCACCATCGCAGAGTTTGGTATTTTCAACTTTCATTCATACTTTTTTTTTTTTTTTTGGTAAAATTTCATTCATACTTATACTTATGATTTTGTTTTTCCCACCAAACTACAACGTAATAACATTGAAGATAATGTTGTTTAAGATTGGAAGAGTCTTACCGATTTTATTAAAATTTTATAGAGTCAGGAAGATAATTATGATTGTTCTAGATTTCTACTTATTATCTAACCACTCTATAACAACATTTTAAATTTTTAGATTGCAAAGAATTCTAGAGATACTAAAGTGGATCATCCTATCATTAGATCACACTTGTTCAGAAAGTTTGAATGAACTGAAGCTAACCTCCAACCTAATATTGACTTATTTGCTTGTTTTGCGGTTTGTCATATATTAGATCGGATTCTTCCTGCAAGTCTAAAAGGTAAAAGTCTATGTGTTTTATTGTTCCCTTCCTTCTCTCTCTTCGGCATCTAGAAATAAAAATTGAAATGACTTTCCTTCTCTCTCTTCGGCATCTAGAAATAAAAATTGAAATGACTTCTTGAAAGATGCAGAGAGGTAGGTAAATTGCCTATGACTCAATTATTCTAATTCAGAAAGGAATGATTGTGGAAACCAAAATTCACACCATCGATTTCCGTAAATTAAAGAAAACTAGGAAACCTAACTTTCCATGAGGTCCTGGATTCTCTGTGAGAACCAACGACAAGTGACTAAATAAAGACAAAAAATATGAAGATAAATCAAAACGAATTTATAGGAAAAGTAGATATTATTCTGAATATCGTAAAAGCGTTGCGATCATTACAAAAGATTATAAAAGCTTCATCCGCAAAAGCTGTCAAAGAGTAACCTAGTTTTAGCAACCAAAAACCTTAAACCTAGTTGAGTCGCAGCTCGATAACAAAAGACAAAAAATATATAAAAAATGTTTTGATTGATTTCGGACTGAACCTTATAAATGGTTGCCTACGTACCTGTCGAAGATCAAACCGAACGTAGTTCAACTAAAAGAATTGAACAAGAGATCGAACTGCCTGGACGGGTTCGACTAATAATCGAGTGCCAGTCATAGAAACTGAATTTGTAGAGAATAAAGCCTAAGGTTTCTAAGGACGAGTCTATCTTTTTGCGACAATCTTCTTTATCTTCATGATTATCTTGGAAAATTGACATATATCTTCTTTTTCGTTTATCTGCTGCGGAAATCAAGTAAACCGTCATTGTAGTTTGGGCTCATTCTTATCTAAAATCGCAATTGGGCTTTTTCTGCATTTTAGACCTCTTTAGATTTTTTTCTTACTTAAACGTTTTACGATTTCTTTCGGAGAAATCGCTTTTCGCGTGATTAAAAGATATTTCTTCCGCAAAGTAGTAAAACCAATCGTATATTCCAGATATTTTATGGTGTTAAATTGATCGTTATCGTTTTATAGGAATGATTCGAATCCGTACAAGAAAACAAGTCTTCAATAACTTTATCGTAAACTATCAACGGTAACTCCAATCAAGATGAAATAAGGTGTTGACATGATGCTATGAATTAGACAAGAAGAGAAGACAAGGAATTGTAGACGTTCAGATGGTTGCAAGTGACTTGGTCCGTACAAGACTTGGGATGCAAGTCTGTCCGTACAAGAAGTAAGTCTCAAGCTACCCAACCGACCTAGACTACCTGACAAGACACAGAAAGGAGCTACTTGACTTGCCTGGATTGAGTTATGAAGAGGAGAAGACCGTTGGGGATAATGGAGACAAGAATCACACAAGTGGACCATTAAAATACATTATAATTCACATCGGTGCCTTAGTCTCCCTATTATTCACAAGCATGCATCTTAGTTTACTATTATTCTGTTTGTCCTTGTCTTCCTATTATTTCCTTTAAATAACTATTGTAAACACTCAAAAATAATCAAGGAAATTAGTTCCTCAATACTCTCTCTTGGTCACAAAATCTCTCTATCCCTCTCCTCACACTCTCTCTTGTTCTTGTTCTTGTTCAAATTCTCTCTTAGTCTCATAATACAAACTCTAGATCTCTTCATTTTATCATGGTATCAGAGCAACAAAGCTCCTGAACCTACTCTTTACTTCCGCAAACGTCTTATACTCTGTTTTTACTTCAAGTTTATCGCAGGCTCTCTTCAAGATCTGTCGAGTGTATAGCGGAGAACATGAAGCCTGTGACCATTCTTGTGAAACTTAAGGGGATTAACTATCTCTTATGGTCCATATTGGTGAAACCTTCCCTTGGAAGAAGAGGTCTTTGGAGCCATGTATCTTCTGAAGAAGCTCCAAAGAAATTCACCCAAGTAGAAGATGAAAAAGAGTTGATGGTGGCTGATGAAGATAAATGGGGTCAGGAGGACCTCATGGTGCTCTTAGTCATTCAAAACTTCCTAGATTCAGCCATCCTGGAAGCTTATTCCTACTGTGAAAGCTCCAAGGAATTATGGAAAACTCTTTACAAAGTCTATGGAAACATCTCCAATCTGACTCGAGTTTTTGAAGTTAAAAGAGCCATCAATGCTATCAGTCAGTCTGAAATGGAGTTTCAAGTTCACTTTGGAAAGTTCAGATTCCTATGGGCAGAGCTGGAAATGATAAGACCTCACACGGTTGACCCCTCTACCTTAAGTGCTAGGCGAGAAGAAGATAAAGTCTTTGGTTATTTCTTACACTTAACCCAACCTACAATGAATTTATCAAACACATTTTGAGGGCTGAAAAACTACGAACAGTTGATGAGGTCTGTGCTCAAATTGAGAAGGAAGAAGGCTCACTGGGTCTATTTGGAAGCAAAGGAGAGCCGGTTATGATTCATCAAGCCGAGGGACCAGTAGCTAACAAAGGTGTCTACAAGCAAGATGATAGGAAGAACCTGGTGTGTGACTACTGAAAAACAAGGATCATATGAAGGATAAGTGTTGGATTATCCACCCACACTTGAAGCCAAACAAATTCAAAGAGCCACGGAACCAATACCAGGATGCTAAAGCTCATTTCTCAAACGATGGGGTAGAACCAACAACACCAGGATGCACCTCAATGTGTTCAAATGCATAGGAATTGCCAGGGCAGTGAACCCGGCTACTCCACGGCAAGGTCCAATCCATATGAGAATGTCAAGAGGTCCGACCTTGAGGTTCTTATCAAAGCTTTGAAGGAGAACTCTGGTATATCTAATTCCCTTGGTACATCTCTTAATGCTTCATACATTGCTGGTATTGCTATGAGTGGGATAAATGCTACTAAGCCCCTTCTTATAGATTCATGTGCCTCTCATCATATGATTAGAGTACCTATAAAAGCAACTTTAGAAAATGTTTTGGTAGGAAATGGTGATATGGTACTTATAAAAGGTGTTGGTGATTTGAAATTGTTTGAAAAAGTGTCTAAAGCGTTTTATATGCCAACCTTTGCCTCTAACCTTGTGTCTGTTAAAGAAAGTAACCACTGATCTCAATTTTCATGCTATTTTCACTCCTAATGAGATTTACTTTCAGGATATTAAGTCAAGTAGGTTGCTGGGCAAAGGTGGAACCAAGGGAGATCTATACTTGCTTGAGGACAGTAAGCTTGCTTCTGATTTATCATATGCTTTAAACTCTGTTTCTGAATTCCCTAAAGATGTAATGTGGCATGCTAGATTAGGACATCGACATCCTGGAACCTTGAACATCATGTTACCTAGTATCTATTTTAAAAGTGATTGTGAGGCTTGTATTTTAGGAAAAAATTGCAAGTCTGTATTCCATAAATCAATGACCATCTATGAAAATTGCTTTTACTTAGTACATTCTGATGTATGGACAGCACCATGTGAATCTAGAGAACAACATAAGTATTTTGTGACTTATAGATGAAAAATCTAAGTACACATGGATAACTTTCTGAAATCAAAAGATAGGGTACTAGAAGATTTTAAAAAATTTCAGAGCTATATTACTAACCATTTCCATGCCAATATCAAGATCTTTAGGTCAGACAATGTACACTAGCCTAGCATTCAAGCACAACCTCAATGCACAAGGCATCATTCATCAAACAATTTGTCCTTATACACCACAGCAAAATGGTGTGGCTGAAAGGAAGAATAGACACCTAATGGAGGTGGCGAGGAGTATGACGTTTTACATGAATGTGCCTAAACGCCCATGGAGTGATGCAGTTGTAACCGCAGCATACTTAAGAAACTGGATTCCCACAAAAGTGATCAGTGATATATCACCATATGAGGTACTCAACAAAACCACACCATCTACAGATCATTTACGTGTCTTTGGTTGTGTGTGTTTTGTATTGACTCCAGTAGAAATGAGAAACAAGTTGAAAGCCAAGAGCACAAAGGCCATGTTTATTGGCTACTCTCTTTTGCAAAAGGCCTATAAATGCTATGCACCAGACAGCAGAAGAGTCCTAATCTCTACGGATGTAAAGTTTATGGAATTAAGAGGATACTATAATGAGCAGAGAAGGAGTGAACTCAAAGACATCTCCCAATCTACTTTGGATAGGGCCAACAACCTAAAAAGGCTCATGGAAAACCTTGGCATCAACTTGTCTAAGGAATCTGAGGAATCAAGGGAAGGACCGGCCCATAGAGAAGAAGAACCTAAATAAAATGTTCAAGCCACTCACCTTGAGCCTGAGGGAGGCAATGAAACTTCAGTTCATGATCATGATCAAGACCATGATACTTCTGCGGTCCATAATCAAGATGAGATGCCTGATATAGAGGAAGAGATTGAGACACAATCAGGAGGTACCACCATTAAGAAGAAGTGGGAGGATTAGGAAGCCAGCATCAAACTGGATCAACACGCATGTCTACTTTAATGCTAAGGCAGTAGCTCATCCGATCAGTGAAGTGTGTTATCTTTACCAATATCCAGAAGACCATCAAGCCTTTGTGAGCTCTCTGGACCAGGAATGGATACCAAAGTCTAATGAAGAAGCTATGGGAGATGATGAGTGGAGATAATCTGTGGGAGATGGGAATACTGGTGCTATGGAGAAGAAAAACACTTGATATGAAACTGAGCTTCCAAAAGGGAAGAAAGCAGTGACAAGTAGATTGTTATATACCATTAAGTATCTTGCAAATGGGAAACCAGAGAGGAAGAAGACCAGATTGGAAGCAAGAGGATACACTCAAGCCTATGGTGAAGACTACCTTGATACCTTTGCACATGTGGACAGGCTCCATACCATAAGGATCCTATTGTCCATTGTGGTGAACCTAGAGTTGGATCTATGGAAAATGGATGTGAAAAATTCTTTCCTACAAGGAGAGCTAGAAGATGAAGTGTATATGAGACCACCACCAGGCATGGAAGATATGGTCAAACCAGAGAATGTATTTAGGCTCAAGAAGGCAACCTATGGTCTGAAACAATCGCCAAGGGCCTGGTTCCATAAGCTAAGCACAAGACCGAATGGGAGGGGTTTTGTTAAGTCCCAGGCCGATCACACTTTTTTCACTCACCAGCAAGCAAGAGATCCTAGTCATCCTAGTATATGTAGATGATATTATTATCACTGGTAGTGACAAGGGAGGTATCATCTCAACAAAAAAATTTCTTAAATCTGCATTTGATATTAAGGATTTAGGAAAACTAAGGTACTTCTTAGGGATTGAAATGTGCCATTCTTTTTTTTTTTTTTTTTTTTGTCGACTGCCCATCTAAAAAACTAGATCAAGTGGTGAATAGACAAATCGATCCTCCTCCGAGCATCTCTGTCTGGCCTGGTCTGATCTATATGGGAAAATGTAGATCCTTTCCTCCTTGCATCTTTGGCTAATGCATCAGCTCGACCATTCCTACTCCGAGGAATATGAGACAGACTCACATCCTCGAAGTCTTCCTGTAGCCTCTGGAGCATCTCGATCTCTGTCGCGAAAGCCGGGCAGTCCTCCGGGTTAGTAGACATATCTACTAGGTCTGAGCAGTCTGTTTCAAACCGTATCGAGGTTATCCGCAAGTCTCTCAAACATGAGACTGCCCAGAGTAACCCTTCCATCTCTGCATGCAAAGCTGATCGGCTCCTTCTACACGCCCGTAGTCCGAAATGTGCCATTCTAAAGAAGATCTTTTCCTATCCTAAAGGAAGTACACACTTCCCATTCACTACAAGAAAAATGGACTTTGATAGCGGTGAAGGATAACGTTTTTTGCCTTTCTGCTATGGTTGACATACGCGTTAGTTTTAGATAGCGTTTGTATATTTAGAAACGCTATGATATAATTGTATATTTAAAAACGCTATGATAGCGTATTTCTAGTAGCACATTATTAAAAACGCTATCTTTGACTTTTAAAATCTCTAAACCCTAAACAAGTTTTTAAACCCTAAACTTTAAACATAACTTCAAAATCTAACTATTTTAATATCAATTCTTAAACTTAACATCAAATATTAAATATAAACTCAAACACTATTTCTTTTTCAATAATTAATCTTAAATCATAATACCCTAAACCTTTAACCTTCAAACCCTATACTCAAACCTTATTCTAAACTCATAACTTTAAATCTAAAATCTAAATTCAATATAAAATCAAACTTAAATTTAATTCTTCAAATAAATTCAAATTTATTTTTGAATTTTAACTTAAAATCATAACCATGAACTCTAAACCTTATATACTCAAATCTTATATATCATAATAAAACTCAAACTTTCAATTTACACATTTGATTATTAAACTAAATCATAATTACAAATCTATTATTCTTATAGTTAAACACCAAACTTTGAGCATACATTTTTAAAACTTTAATATGTTCAAATTTTAAACTTTTAAACTAGTTTTATTTACTATACTCTTATATTTTAAATTAATTTCATTTTACATTTAAAATAAAGCTTAACTTATAAATAATTTTAAAATTTCCAATCTATTATCTGAAACATTGACACCAAACTATAATTACATTATTATTTTCTTGGTTCGAAATTATATATAAATAAATAACTTAATTATTATATTAAATGAAAACAATTTTCTAATGGATTTATTTTGGCTTTGATTGATTTCAATCCAAATGCCACAAATTAATGTTTGGTTAAATTTTTCTTTTTTTTTATTGGTTAGTATCTCAAACACAAGGATATCAATCTTAACCATAGAATATATTTGATCCTATGGTAGAAATCACTCATTCTCAGATCTCTATCTCTTCCTCCCTTCCTTGTCTCACGTTATCTCTGTCTCTCTCTCTCTCTTTTTTTGTTTGTTATAGATCTCTCTCTCTGGTTATCCCTCCCTTCCTCAGTCACCACCACCACCACAAGACTTCCACTCGTTCGCCCGCCGTCCCAGCTCACAACCACCACCACACATCCTCCGTTCGTTTGCCGTCCCAGCATCACCACCACCACCACACAACCTCTGTCATCCGCCATCCCAGCATACCCCCACCACACAACCTCTGGTTAGAACTCTATCTCTCTCTCTCTCTCTCTCTCTCTCTCTCTCTCTCTCTCTCTCTCTCTCTCTCTCTCTCTCTCTCTCTGTTTTGAACTGGTATTATTTATTTTAGGGAAGCAAGGCAAGGCAGGCATGGCGGCTGGAGGAGGAAGATGACGGCTTCAGATTCAGGAGGAGGAAGCTGACGTCGAGTTGGTGAGGAGGCGGCGAGATTAGGTCTAGATGGATGTGACGACGAGTACGCCTCCTCTCTACAACAAATCCCAGGACAAAGAAGAAGAATCATGGCTGGATACTGATGAAGGTCATGGCAAAAACAAAGACGAAGGTGGTGGTGCGGCGGTGTTTAGTTAGTAATTAGGTTAAAGCGGTTTAGGTTTTGGTTTATTTAGTTGGTTGGTTTATTATTTAATTAGTTTTTTTTGTATTTTTGTAAACCAATTTAACTATAGATAAATTTAAATAATAAAGAAAATTTGATTCCATGTATAATTTTAAATTTTAATTACGTTTTTATTTTTAAATAATTAGCTAAAAAATAACTCTAAAATAAAGAAATTTTAATGTGAATAATAACAAAAAAATCATGCTATTAAAGACTCTTTAATTGCATACAAAAAATGCTATAATATATGACAATAAAATAGCAGTGCAAAAAATCGCTATCTAAAGTGCTTGACCTATTATGACGGACGATGGTACAGCGCTTCATAAACCGCTATTGTATTGATAAATAGCGTTTTTCGTCCGCTAATAAAAGCCATTTTTCTTGTAGTGATTTTAAATGAGGCAGGAAACCTTGGAAGTAGACAAGACAAAACACCATTGGAATAAGGCTACAAGGTGCTGCGAGAGGGGGAGTTAGATGCTACTCCCTTTGAAGATGTCAAGAAGTATAGGAGAATGGTTGGGAAGCTTCTATATATCTGACCATAACTCGACCTTCTCTGTGTTTTTTCATGAATCAAGTCAGCCAACACATGCAAGCGCCCAAGATTCATCACTGGAACATGGTAGAAAGGATTTTGAGCTACTTAAGAGAAGCCCCTAGTCAAGGTGTGTGGATGGCTTGCAATGGAAGCACTGAGGTATTAGGATATTGTGATGCTGATTGGGCAGGATATAGGGTTGATAGAAGATCGACCATATGCTATCGCAAGGTAATCTGATTACAGGGAAGACCAAGAAGCAAAAGGTGGTTTCATGTTCTAATGCTGAGCAGAATATAGAACCATGAGGAAGCTAACAACTGAACTCATATGAATCAAGGGACTGCTAAAGGATTTAGGCATTGAGTTCAACACACCAATGACTATGCATTGTGACAATCAAGCAGCCATACACATTGCTTCAACCTCAGTCTTTCATGAGAGAACTAAACACATAGAGATAGACTGCCAAAGTGAGACAAGTAGTGGAGCAGCTAGTGATACTTCCATGTTATACTCGGAGTGAAGATCAACTAGCTGACCTCTTCACTAAGGCATCCAGCAGCAAGGTTTGTGAGTTCATTCATCCTAAACTTGTACACATAGACTTCTCATGTCACTGATTCTCTCTCCATGAAGTGTTCTACTCTTTCATTTCTTGGCTTTTATCCCAAAGGATTTTGCCAAGTAAGGTTTTAATGAAGGAATGCTTCATGGTCTTCCAAGGTTGACTAATTCCCAATGTCAAGCTTGAGGGGGAGTGTTGTCATGAAGCTATGAATTAGAAAGAAGAGAAGACAAGGAATTGTAGAGGTTCAAATGGTTGCAGGTGACTTGGTCCGTACAAAACTTGGGATGAAAGTTTTTCTGTACAAGAAGTGAGTCTAAAGGTACCCAACCGACCTAGACTACCATAACAGACACGCAAAGGAGCTACTTGACTTGCCTGGATGGAGTTATGAAGAGGAGAAGACCGTTGGGGATAATGGAGAGAAGAAGCACACAAGTGAACTATTAAAATAGATTAAAGGTAACATGTGTGACTTAGTCTCCCCAGCCGTTGGGACATGTACCTTTCCCGGCCAGATCTCGACCAAGCAGCCATCTTAGTTTACTATTATTCTGTTTGTCCTTGTCTTCCTCTTATTGCCTCTAAATAACTATTGTAAACACCCAAAAATAATCAAGGAAATTAGTTCCTCACAATACTCTCTCTTGGTCACAAAATCTCTCTATCTCTCTCCTCACTCTCTGTTGGGGTCAAAATCGGTCACGATGGAATTAATGGTTAAAAGTTCCGGAAAAAGCATACAAGAAACTATAGACATTCTACGGAGATACGAAGTTACGGAAAACTCGTATCAAAGTAAGAAATAATAAAAAAGACCTCCTTTTTGTTGGGGTCAAAAATGGTAACCTCGAAATCAACTTCTATAATTACTCTCGTTATATTCTTCGAAAGGATCTCGGGTCGAGAAAATGAGAAAAGATCAAAACCAAACAACCATTCAGCTCGCCTGTTGGCAAGCTGAACAGCTCTATCCAGCTCGCCAACAGGAAAGCTGGCCCTGCTTGACCGACAAGCTGAACAGCCCTGTCATTCTCGCCAACAGGCGAGCTGGCCCTGCTTGACCGACAAGCTGAACAGCCCTGTCCAGCTCGCCAACAGGCAAGCTGAACCAAACCATCCATGCTCCTCGACTCGATCGTTCTCTGAACCGTGATTGGAACATCTCTCGTTTCGTCTCGATCCGTCTTACCGTTGGAATTTTACGATAAAAGCCGTAAAAGGCTTGTTTTCTCGTAAAACCTCGAGTAAATCGTAGAAAACGGCAACGGTTAAACGAAACACTAGACATTGCCAAACTATACGATTAACTCGAGATATTTTATAAAAAACCGCTAAAGACTTATCTTCTCATAAAACCTCGAGTAAATCATATAAAACGGAAACGGTTAAACGAAACACCAGTCATTACCAAACTATACAATTAACTCGAGATATTTTATAAAAATGGCATTGTATCATGGAACAATCTCGTCTAAAGTAAAAAAAACGGCTAAATCGCAAAACGGCTCGGAAAGTCCTAAAACGCGATAAAGGCCCACTCACGACTTTAGACAAGATTCAGCCCAAAGATATAATGACGATTTACCCATTATTCGCCGGAATGGATAAATGTCAAGTTTGAAGAAAAAATAGAAGTTTTCCGAAGAAAAATGGAAAGATCGAGATAAATGGAAGATTTCCGACAAGCGCGAATCAGGGTGGAAAAGGAAAGATCAACCGCCTAGAGAAGGAGTATATAAGCATAAGATTAAAGTCAAGAGGAGGCATAACCTTTACAACCTTTCTAGACTTAGAACTCTTTGCACTTAAAAACTTAGGCTTTATTCTCGACAAGTTCGGTTTCTTTGACTGGCACTCAATTACTAGACGAACTCGCCAAGGCAGTTCGATCTCTTGTCCAGCTCTATCAATTTAACTACATTCGGCTTGATCCTCGAACGGGGTAATTAGGCATCCTTTCATAAGGTTCAGTCCGAAATCAATCAAAACCCTTTTTCTTATCTTTTTCGTCTTTTGTTATCGAGCTGAAAGTCAACTAGGTTTAGGGTTTTTATGTTGCTAGAACTAGGAAACTCGATGACGGCACCTGCGGCCAAAGCGTTTATAATCTCTTGTAATGATTGCAATGCTCTTACGCGAATTCGAAATAAGATCTATTTTCTTTATAATTCGTTTTATCATGTTTTCATATATTTCCGCATTCCTTTGGTACTTGTCACTGGCTATCGCTGGGATCCGGGTCCTCTGAAAAATTAGTGTTTTGCTAAGTTTCCTTATTTTACGGAAATTGACAGTATGAATTTCGGTTCCGACACACTCTCTCTTGTTCTAGTTCAAATTCTCTCTTATTCTCACAATACAATCTCTGGATATATACATTTTATTATAAGGGACAGCTCGATCAAGCCTGAAAGAGAAGCTAAGAGTGGGTTAATCAGGACGTGTCTGGGTTGTCTGACGGCGAGTTGGACAAAGGTGTCCCAACTCGCCATCATGCAAATTGGATTTGGTTCATCAAACTCGCCATTGTCAGTCCAACTCCCCTGATGGCGAGTCAGATGTGTTGATCCAACTCGCCATCAGGCGATTTGAACTTTGTTGGTCCAACTTGAGGTTGTCTGCATTGCTGATGCGGTCGTTGCTCGGGATTTTTACACTCAGGACTTTTCCAAGATTACTTCGAGAAAACTTCCTTAAAAGATGAAATTTTGGATGTTGATCGAAAATAACTTTCGCAAGAACGTTTTTTCCGTCTTTAAATGTTTGGATAGAAACTCCTTCATATCTTTTCCAATATAAAATACATGGAGTTTTATTCTCGTATCCTTATTTGAATAGGCTTGGATTAGGCGGTGTAGATTGTTGACATTTCCGAATCATATTTATTTAAGGCATATGTCTTGGAGGATTTTAGCCGTTGATTTTTCCATGATCAATTTTGACCCCAACAGTTAGCCCCCCCCCCCCAACTCGTAAGATTATAAGTGTGATTATTTTGAGGTAGTGATAGGTTTGTTAGATGAGAATGTTCGAATAATCTGCTTTTTCAGAATTTCATTAACGTTGGAACACAAATGAAGAGACATATTTTGGGATCTCATATCATTTTGATACCATTCCTAGGGATGTTAGAGACCAGTGTGATGGGTTTAGGGCAAGACCTAAGCTTTCTTCTGGTTTGAGGGTGTGCGATAACTAATTTAGCTTACGTATCTCGTTACGGTTTCAACCTGATTCCATACGAATTTAAATTTCCGCGATAGTTTCTCGGCTTATACGACTTGTCTGGTAGAAAATCGAGCATCTATCCAAGGAAAATTTCTAAGTCTCCTGGAAGTTTTGACGAAAATTAAGGATTTATTTTCTATTTCTATTATCCTTGTGTCGGGCGTCTGAGAGCTATCTCTATGAGGCTAAGTTTATATAAGACGTTGAGAGTTTGTTGTGATCAGAAACAAACATAATGGTAGATATTAACGTTTTTGAGCCTTCATGAAGGATATGTGTTTGAGAAAATGTTAGTGTATATGATTGTTTGGTCTTCCAAGAAGGTGTTTTTATCGTGGAAAGTAATTTTCGCGAAAAAGGTTCTTCAGTCATCTGCGACATCTCGCTATGCTGAAGACTGTTTTTCTTTCGAATGCTGCATTTCGTGCTTGTAATGTTCACGGGCTTGAAAAAGTTCTGCGGTGTTGCAAGGGTTTAGTTAACCCTACATTAGAGAAACATTTTAGTTTATCTGTGGATGTTTGCAGTCAAAATTTTTGTTCCGGTTTGGATGTTAAGTAGTTTGAATTATCATAGAGGAACTAGGACCAAGGGGTCGCGTTAGATTAGTCCCTGATAAGAAGTGTTGGGGTCAAAATCGGTTACGACGGAATAAACGACCAAAACTCTCTGCAAAGTTAAGAATAGGTTTATAAAAACGAAAAATCGTTGAGATGAATTCTAAGGACTTTCCGAACAAAGGAATTCCGTAAACTTGAAAATCGTCATCTTGGAAATCATCGGAAAATCAAATAACAATCCACGATTGTCCAATTGGACAAATTAGCAAAAAACGGCCATAACGTCCAAACTCCCCAAAACGGCAAAGCTGTCTGGGACCGTCCAGCTCGCCGAGCCGATGAGCTGACCAAGCCAAACAACCTTTCCAGAAGGCGAGCTGGCCGTCCCGAACCAGCTCGCCGGCTGGCAAGCTGACCAATGACCGTTCAACTCGCCAGACAGCGAGCTGGCCGTCCTAAACTAGCTGGCTGGCTGGCTGGCTGGCGAGCTGAACCATGACTGTTCTGGCGAGCTGGCCATCCCAACCCAGCACACCGGATGGCGAGCTGAACCATGACCATTCAGCTTGCCAGACGGCGAGCTGGCCGTCCCGACCCAGCACGCTGGCTGGCGAGCTGAACTGTTCCGTTCAGATCACTGGACCAGCGAGCTGACCATCCCGAGTCTTACTCTCTGCTTTGCCCGGACACAAGGCATACGTCCCTCGACCCGATAATACTCTGAACCATGATCGGAACATCTCTCGTTTCGTCTCAATCTCTCTTACCATTGCAGTTTTACGATAAAAACTGTAAAATGACAAAGACGCAAAACGGCCCGAAAGGTCCTAAAACGCGATAAAGGCCCATACGCGACTTTAGACGTAATACAACCCAAAGATACAATGACGGTTTATCCATTTATGTTCAGGAAGAAGATAAATGTCAAGTTCGGAGAAAAATAGAAATTTTCCAAGATAAAAAGGGAGAATCGAGAGAAATGAAAGATTTCCGAAAGAAAAGAATCAAGGCGGAAAAGGAAAGGCTAAACCTTCTAGGAGAGGAGTATAGAAGCACAAGATCAAGGACAAGAGCAGGGACCAAATTTTCAGAGCTTTCACCACACAGAAAAACTTAGCATTTAGGCAACTTTCCGTTTTTGTTATCGAGCTGCATGTGTACTAGGGTTTTAGTCTTAGGTTGCTAGAACTAGGAAATTCGCCGTCAGCTTTTGTAGCCAGGGTTTCACCTCGTTGTACTGTTCTTATGCAAAATCAGAATAAGAAATCTCTTTGCTCTCTTTTTGATTCTCATAATGTTTTACTGTTATTCTCGTGGAAGATTCAAGATAAACTCGAATCTGGGCGAATTGGAAGGACCAAACCGCCAAGGAATGGAGTATGTAAGCAAGAGGCATAGGACAGAAGCAGAGGACGAGTTTTCAGAGCTTTCACCACCAAACTTAGCATTTTGGAATATTTCGGTTTTCGTTATCGAGATGCGTCTCAACTAGGGTTTTAGTCTTAGATTGCTAGGGTTAGGAATCTCGCCGACGGCTCACGCAGATAAGGCTGAATCTTGTTGTACCGTTCTTATGCAAATTCGAAATAAGAATCCTTTTGCTCCCAATCTCGTTTTTCTTTACATCTCTTTTTAATTACTCATATTAATCGTGTTCTTGATTGCTTGTGTGTGGTTCCGCAGATAGCCGGGTCCTCTGGGAATTTAGGGTTTACACAAAGTTCCCTTATTGACGTAATCTTGACAGTAGGTGAATTTTGGTTCCCACAGTTTGGCGCTAGAGGGAGGGGGGGGGTCGGATTTATCTTATACTCAAGCTGCAGCACGCTCAATCGAGAAACGATGACTGGTGACCAACAAACTTGCAAAAGCGACAACGTTGACAATACACCACTGCAAGATGTGTCCGCGGCCAACGCTACAAACGCTAACGCCGAGACCGTCGAAAAGATGCTCTCCGACTTTATCAAGAAATCGGAAGAGCAAAAAAAGCTAATTGGTTCACTCGCAAAACAGGTCGAAGCCCTAACTGCGAAAACCAGAGCAATTCGCCCCCACGGAACTACTAAGATCCGCGGAAGGAGGCTCGACTTCGCGACTACTATGGATCGTCCCAGAACCGAACAGGGAAATCAGACGGAGAAAGACTCCGAAAAAGATAACCCTGACGCGACGCTAAACGAATCTGAAAAATTTGTTACTCGCGAACAGGAGACCGAGGGAGACAGCGTCGAGAGGGCTAACCTAGACACCAGTGACCAAGCCGACTCGTCAGAAGAGGATGCGGACGCGGACGTCCATCCTAGGAGAAGGAAAACTCGCAGCCCTCTGCCAGAGTCTTCTACCAAGCGTTCTCGTACTGGAGACGAGGAGGAGCTCTATTTTGCACAACACGCAAAAAAAGCCGAGGAACGATATCCGGTTACTCACAGAAAATGCCGACAAGGTCGGAAAAATGCTGGCAAACTAACAGAGATTCGCGATCTCCGCGAGTACATTAACAAAACGGCTGCAGCGGTAAAAACGGTGAAATATCAAATTCACCATGCTACCAGCGCTGCACCCGAAATCGATCGGCTACTGTATGAATCTCGGAAAACGCCTTTTACGGCTCGCATCACCGAGGTCAAGTTGCCCGATCCATGGAAACTCAAGGTGCCAACCTACGACGGGACGACTGATCCCAAAGCGCATCTATAGGCCTTCCAGATCACCATGGGACCAGCCAAGCTCAAGGATCACGAAAAAGACGCAGGCTACTGTCGTCTCTTCGTCGAAAACCTAGAAGGATCGGCGCTCGAGTGGTTCGCCAAACTTAGGCGGAATTCAATCGAGAGTTTCCGCCAACTCGCTTCCAAATTCCTCAAGCAGTACTCGATGTTTATAAATCGGGAAACATCCGACGCTGATCTCTGGAGCTTGTCGCAGAAGGAAGACGAATCTCTTTGGGACTTCATGAGCAGATTCAAACTCGTCATGGCTAGGGATAACGAAATCAGCGACAAAGCCGCCATCGACGCGCTCAGGAAATCGCTCTTGTTCAAGTCGAAGTTTTGGAAGTGGATAACTCTCGAAAAACCGCGGACGATCTAGGACGCGCTCCATAAAGCTACCGATTACATAACCATCGAAGAGGAGACCAAAATCCTGTCTGAAAAGCATAAGCAGACGAAAGCTTCCGCAAAGGATATCGCGTCCGAGAAAAAGCCGAAAAAGAAAAACTCTCGTAACGATAAATTCGTCCATCACGAGGGGCAGGATCTCCAAGGGGAGCACAACTACGCCATTAACTCCAGATCGGAACAAGGGCGAACTACGGGGAACACATGAACAAGGACTCTGAACTATGACGAGAGTTCCTTCTGCGATCTCCACAAAACCCGTGGGAACTCTACCGTGAACTGCAAAGTCCTCGGCGCCAGACTTGCCGCAAAACTGATCGCTGGAGAACTCTCTGAGATATCCAGCGTCAAAGATCTCATCCGTGATTCAGATCGCCCTCTAAAAAACAATAGGAACTCGCGAGCTGAAACTCCGCCTCAAGGGAACCAGTCGGGCGAAAAACGCGGACGAAGGCAAGATGAGAAAGGTAACGATGCTAACCGCCAAAACATCAATATGATCATCGACAAATCGCAGTATTACAGTGACACCATCTTGTCTATCAAGTCCTACCAACGAAAAGCCGAAACCGGCTCGAGTTGGAAGGTGCCATCGGACAACGCCCAGAGGGGGGGTGATTTCTTTCGATGACGTAGAAACCGGCGGAATCGATCAACCGCACGCCGATCCTCTCGTCATTGACTTAGTGATAAGCGACCTAAAACTCGCTCGAATCCTGGTCGATACTGGAAGCACCGTCAACGTAATCTTCCGCAACACGTTGGCGCGCATGGGAATCAATGTATCGGAGGCCGAGCCGATACTGAAGCCGTTGCCTAGATTCTCCGGCGAAACATCTATGACTTTGGGATCAATGCGACTACCGGTCGCAGCAAGGGAAGTGACGAAAATCGTCAACTTCGTGGTCGTCGATTTCCCAGCCATCTACAACGTGATCATGGGCACGCCTTGGATAAATTCCATGAAGGTTGTTCTGTCGACATATAACTTAGGCATCAAGTTCCCGACTCTACAGGAGTCGCAGCGATCTGGGGATGCCAAAGACAATCGCGATCTTGCTTCTTAGCCGAACATAAGCTAAGGCAATTGGCGGTCGCAATCGTGAAACCGAAACGGGTAAAGTACACACTGCTGCACGCAAAGAACGATCCAAAACTAGCAACGGTCGAGAAGAAACAAATTTCCGCACCCATCGCTTCTACCCAACTAGAAGAGACAAACGCGGACCAAGACACCGATCCAGCGAATAAAGTGATTGAAGAGTCTGCGACAGCCGAGTAAGCGTACTCGCACCAACAATCAGAACTATGAGATGGCTTGTTTTTCGAAAGGAATACGTAGGTAGCTCACCTAAAGACGAGTTCAGCTATCCCCCTTTCCAAAACAGGGGGGGGGGTGGGGAGTGGGTGCGTATACGAGTATTTGTATACTCCCGAACTTTAAAACATTCGCTTTGTAATCGAAATCTTCGAAACATTTTAAAAAAGGCAAAGTTAGAATATTATAAAATTTCCTTTATTATCGAAAACGCAAAAAACAAATTCCAAACATCCGGAAATTACTTCCGCAGTAACAACTACTTAATTGTTTCTACGAAACTTATACACCAAAATATTTTCGGAAAGAACTGGCGAGACGTAGCCTAAAGTGTTTGAAAAATATTTAACAAAAGTCCGTCCGCGACTATAAAATCACAAACCCTCGGCGATTGGCCCCGTTGAGCACGCTAGCCATCCTAAACAAACGCACCGACCCACTAGTCCGCATACATCCGACTAGGATAAAATAGCGCGCTATAAAAGAAATCCAAATTTTTGGTCAGCACTTTCGGGCAACTTAGAAATTGTTCCCGGTGAGATGCTTGGTTCCAACCAGACGAATCATATAAGCCGAGAACCTATCGCGGATTCTAAATCGGTATGGAATCAGGTTAAAATCGCAACAGGCAAAACAAAAGCCGACTAGTCATCGCATAGCCTTAATCCGAAAGGAAACCTAGGTCTTGCCCTAAACCCAGCACACTGGTCTGTAACGTCTCAAAGCATGAATTGAGATCCTAAAGGCATGTCTCTTCGTCCACACCTAAACACTCGCGAAAATCAAAACATTCTGAGTAAACAAACCGGACGATCTACACCAAGAGTTAGATGCGAGACGACAACTCGTATTCTTCCCTCTACATCTAAAACGAAACGCAGATTTCATACTTAGAAAATATTTTTTATTAAAAGTTTTCCCTCAAATACACGCCGCCCAGCGGCAGGGATTCAAAGCCACCAACGGCCAGTCCCAAAAAAAACAACAACAAAAGCAGAAAACAATAACATCATACATCGAATTTATCAAACACGGACGCCGAGCTCTGGCCAACGTTAGCATCAATCCACGGTTGATCAACTTTGTCACTCGTGTCCGGAATCTCAGGCCCGATTTCAATTGAATCCGGCGACACAACAATGGGGTTCCACTGATCCCACATCCGCGCCCCGGGGTTAACGAACTCAGATTTCTTCCTCTCTCGTTTAGCCAAGCTCGCTTTCTGTTTCGCAGACACCGCCTCATACGAGTAGTCCGGAACCTGGGTGAGATGAAAACTGCCAACTACACCCCGGCATTCGCGGCAGTCGCCATTTGCCCTTTGCGCATCTTCAAACTCCGCATAAAGAGGCACAAACCGTTCGGGGCGAGCCATCATCTCTGCGGCAACTTCTCTCTTGCCCGCTCTACGGGCATGACGAACCATCGTGTTAGAGAGCTCAAGGCCACGACGAGACTCGGCTTCGTATTCATCCCTCACGCGGGTTTCCTCCCTTCTGGCTAGATCCTGGGCACAAGAGAAACTACCATCGATCTCCTCTATGAGACGAGCAGCCTCCATCTCCGCTGCTGCAGCCCTAGATTCAGCCTTGCGAATTTCCGCATTACCCGCGCTCACCGCTTCATTCATAAAGCGGAGACCCTGCAAAACACGAAAAATCTTTCCTCAAAAAACAAAAGAGAGAAAGAAAGGGAGACGATCGCATATAATTCAAGTACAAAAAATAAGGTAAAGTAAACAGACCTTGTTAAAAAGCCTCGACGCCTTCGCAAACGGTGTATCGGCCGGTGCTTTGGACGATGTCTTGGCCGGGTCGAATTCAGAGGAGGGAGACGAGAAGTCGATGAGATCCTCGATGTTGACATCATCGTCAAACATTAGATCTTGGTCGATCGGAACTTCTCTTTCCTGCGTAGATCTAGACCTCTCCCTCTCTTCTGCACCGTCAGCCTCAACACGATCGTCCTGAGAAAAACCGGATGAATAATAGGCAACGACATGACGAACCCTTTTCGGATAAAAGTATCTCCAATAAAGCGGACCGCCACGAAGAATATTCATAAGCTTCTTGAAATCTCCGAGTAAAGGCTTACAGGGGGTAGATACTGCAAAACGCAAATCGCACGCAACGGTTAAAATGCGGCAAAAAAAAAAAAAAAAAAATATATATATATATATATATATCACGCAAACAAAGTACCGTTCGTCGCCTATTCGGTCCTGAACGAAGGAATGCAACTTTCTTCCACCGACGCGCTATCAATTTTGACATAGAAAAACCAATCGTTCCACTCGTGATCGTTCAAGGCAAGCCCGCCGAGGGTTTAGGTAAAAGCCGCCCCCTTTTGTGCGCTTGAACGTCAGCATAGCCAAGAGATAGTCCGCACCAATAAACATTCTGCGCTCGTAACCTAGCACCAAAATCCCGACAAGATGCTGCAACCCGGTGGGACGAATCTGGCTGGACGATATGCCGAACCTATCCAAAAGCTCGACGATAGCTCGCGGAATAGGGAACCATAATTGAGAGTTCAGCAGAAAAGCTTCGTAGCACGTAAAATAACCCGGAGGTTGATTCTCGGCATCTTGACCCTGTACGGGAAGGCGAAATTGTACTGATTCGGGGATCGCACGAGAATTCCTCAAATCCCTGAGGGAACAAATAGTACTCGCGCTCGGACCATCCGTATTCCTCTGAAGCTTATCCCGCTTTGGTACCCAGAAACCAGGAGGGGCTACATCGACAACATCCAAAGCTGACCAATATTCCGAGAGAATTCATCGTCGTTCAAGGAAGAATGCCGGAAGATTGGCCTAGGAAGGGCGCAGCCGTCGGAAATATCGAGATCACTTAAGTAAAAGATCGATGCATGAGCATGATCCGAAACTTTCCACTCGAAAAAGGTGTTAAACAATCAAAAGAGAAAAAAAGATTCAAAGGGAGAAGTAGAGAGAAAACTTCTCGAACCCTAGATAAGTTATGGAAGGAATGAGTAAAGAACTTGAGAGCTTACTCCATATACTTTTAAATAAAAGTTTTACTATTCACCTTTGGAATTTTGGTTATTAAAGTTCCGCATAATTCTACCAAACTTGCCGAACTAGTCCAAACCGCTAGCAAGAACTCTGTGATTCTTACGGGCTGGGAGGCTAACTGTTGGTGTCAGAATTGGTACGACGGAATCAATGGCCAAAACTTTCCGTAAAAAAAAAAATATGTTTTATAAAACTCGAGAAGTCGTTTTATAAAATTCGAGAAGTAATTTTATAAACTCGATAAGTCGTTTTATAAAACTCGAAAAGTCGTTTTATAAAACTCGAGAAATCATTTTATAAAATTAAAATAAGTTTCCAAAGAAAGCAAATCCGCGGAAAACTTGGAAGTCGTTATCTCAGAAGAACAAAACAAACACCGATTAGACGATCGTCCGAGTTAAGCACAAAACCGCGAAAACTGCATCCTCCGTAAACCGTGAGCTATCTCGACCAGAGCTAGCTTGCTGTACGGCAAGCTATCTCGACCAGAGCTAGCTTTCCGTACGGCAAGCTATCTCGACCAGAGATAGCTCTCTGTACGGCGAGCTATCTCGACCACACTAGCTCGCCGTACATAGAGCTAGTCACATCCCGTATAGCTCGTCATACGGTGAGCTGAACCGGTCCGGTTTGGCTTGTCGTACGTCAAGCTGATTATTCCGAGCCTCGATCTCCCACGTCCTCGATTCAAGGCATACGTCCTTCAGCACGATCGTGTTCCGAACCACACTCGAAATGTCTCTCGTTTCGTCTCGATCCGTCCTATCGTTCAAGTTTTACGATAAAAACCGTAAAATCTAGTTTTCTCGAATGAACTCAAGGAAATCGTATAAAACGGCAACAGTTAAACGAAACACCGAACAATCCCTAAACTATACGATTTACTCGAGATTTTTCGTGGGAAATCGTAAAAAATGCGTTTTTAATAAAACTCAGAGTAAATCGTAGAAAACGGCAACGATTAACCGAAACATTTCCAAACTTTACGATTAACTCGAGAAACTTACTTAAAAACGGCATCGTATCAGGAAACGATCTCGTCTAAAGTCGTAAAACGGTTTTATCACTAAACAGCTCGGAAAGTTCTAAAACGCGATAAAAGCCCAGTCACGACTTTAAACAAAGTTCAACCCGAAGATACGACAACGTTTTGACGATTTACTCGCAGAAAGAAGATAAATGTCAAGTTTGAAGATAAATGTCAAGTTTGAGGATAAATGGAAGATTTCCGCGGGAAAAAGGGAAAATCGAGATAAATAGAAGATTCACGATAAACTCGAATCTGAGCGAATTGGAAGGACCAAACCGCCAAGGAAGGGAGTATATAAGCAAGAGGCATAGGACAGAAGCAGAGGACGAGTTTTCAGAGCTTTCACCACCAAACTTAGCATTTAGGAATATTTCTATTTTTGTTATCGCACTGTGTCTCAACTAGGGTTTTAGTCTTAGATTGCTGGGGTTAGTAATCTCGCCGACGGCTCACGCAGCTAAGGCTGAATCTTGTTGTACCGTTCTTACGCGAATTCGGAATAAGAATCCTTTTACTCCCAATCTCGTTTTTTTTACATCTCTTTTTAGTTACTCATATTAATCGCGTTCTTGATTGCTTGTGTGCGGTTCCACAGATATTCGTCTCCTCTGGGAACTTAGTGTTTACTCAAAGTTCCCTTATTTACGTAATCTTGACAGTAGGTGAATTTCGGTTCCCACAGGATCCCACTGCACCCACATGCACGCCTTAAGGTCAAGGAGCTCGGCCGCTTCTTCTCTTTCCTATCCAAGCGTGCCTTTTGCTTGGCATACTCCTTCTCAAACGAGTAGTCCGCGAGTTGAGTGAGATTTAACCCGCCAACCACGCCATGACACTCACGATAGTAACCGTTGATCCTTTGTGCATCCTAAATCCTCAAGTATTGGGTCGCAAACCGTTCACGTCGAACCTTCACTTCCTCAGCGATTTATATCTTACCCTCTCTACGAGCAAAGGCAAACTCTCTGATCGGAAAGTTCCTTGACACGACAAGAGTCTGCCCACCCTTTCCTCCCTCACACGAGCAACTTTCCTTTTGGCCCACCCTTGAGCGCGAAAGGAGTTAGCATCGATCTCCCCTTTGAAAGGAGCGACCTTCTTCTCTACCAAATCCGCATGAAACTCGGCAAGACAAAGCTCGGTGCTGCTCGCATTAAGAGCTCGGCTCATAATGAGAAGGCCCTGCAAAAAAGAAAGAGCGATATGAGTTAAGCAAAACTTTCTGGTTATATGTCAATTGACGTTAAACTAACCTGATTAACTTGCTCAAACGCTTTGAGTATGTTGTCAGGGGTGGAAACAGCATCACCGGACACATCGTCGTCAACAACCACATGATTATCTTTGCGAAACTTTGACCTAACCCTCCTCGTCGGAGACTCGTATTGGACAAACCCTTCCATACACGGTTCTTCTTCAGAAACCACCGAGACTGGCATAAACCAAGATCGATAGAGAGCGACTACATGGCGAACGCGCTTCGGAGTAAAGCTATCCCAACGGCATTCCCCGCCTCGAAGCAGATTCATAACAGTAACTAGGCCTTCGAGGAACAGAGGGAGAGGGTTGATCTCTAGAAGAACAAAATAAAATAAATGAGATCGAAATTCTAAAAAAATATGCATGCAATCGAATCACAAGACCTTTCTGACCCACCCCATCTGGTCCTGAAAAGAGGAATGCAGTTCTCCTCCACCAATGCGCTATCCACACGAACATAGAAAAAATGATTCTTCCAAGAAGGATAGTTCGACTTAAAATTAGTAATGATCGCCATGTCACGACGAGGCCGCAACCGAACCCTACCTGAATTCCTCTCGGGTTTCAATAAACTTTCAAAATGATCGGCATCGAGAGTCATACCTCGCTTATATGTCAGCACCAAAATCCCGACGAGTTGTTTCAAGCTGCACGAAGTCATCTGACTTATTGACAGCCTAAGATGATGAAGGAACCGGACGACGGTCTCTGGAATCGGAAACCACAAATGACATTGCATCAAGAATGCATCATAGCATGTAAAGTAGCCATCAGATGCAGTTTCATCGTCCTCTCCAGCCATCGGAAGACGAAACTCCACCGCATCCGGTATATGACAGAAACGCCGAATGGAATCAAGGCCGTTGGGACAGATCAGACTCGAACATCAGACAACACTGTTGGCATAGAAGGGAGGCAGAACCCAGGTTCCAGGCTTGGTGGCCCTCGCTTCACCCCGGCCCCTCGATACACATCAATATCCCTGGGATCAACTAAAGGTATCACGAACTCTTCCTTTGGCTCTACAACACGATATTGTGAATTAGCCCTGTCGAACCGTAATGATCAGAGCTGGTCTTGGAGAGAGTTCTCCTCTTTGAAAACATGGTCAAAGGTGAAAAGAGAAAGAGAGAGAGAGAAACTTGTTATACCTTAGGAAAAATTATGTGGAAAGAAGTGAGTAAAGAATTTAAAAACTTACTCCACATATTTATAAGAAAGATTCTACTATTCACCTTCGGACTTTTGGTCTTGGGGTCTTGGGGTCTTGGGGAGAGTTCTCCTCTTTAAAAACATGGTCAAAGGTGAAAAGAGAAAGAGAGAGAGAGAAACTTGTTATACCTTAGGAAACATTATGTGGAAAAAAGTGAGTAAGGAATTTAAAAACTTACTCCACATATTTATAAGAAAGATTCTACTGTTCACCTTCGGACGTTTGGTAATTAAAGTTCCACCTAATTCTACCAAACTTGCCAAATAAGTTCAAACCTCTCCCTAGAACTCTACCATTCTTACGGGCTGGGGCACAAACTGTGGGGTCAAAATCGGTTGACGGAATCAATGACCAAAACCCACTGCAAAGTTAAGAATAGGTTTATAAAAATACGAAAAAGCGTCGAGAAGAGTTCTAAACTTGAAAATCGTCATCTCAGAAATCATCGGGAAATCGAAAGAAACAACCCACGATTTTCCAATTGGCCAAATTAGCAAAAAATGGCTGTCACGTCCAAACTCCCCACAACGGCAAAGCTATCCGGGACCGTCCAGCTTGACGAGCCGACGAGCTGACCAAGCCAAACCAGCTCACCAGACGGCAAGCTGGCCATCCCAAACCAGCTCGCCGGCTGGCAAGCTGAACCATGATCGTTCAACTCGCCAGACGGCGAGCTTGCGATCCCAAACAGCTTGACAGCTGGCAAGCTGAACCATTCCGTTCAGATCTCCGGACCAGCAAGCTGACCATCCCGAGCCTTACTCTCCACATTGCCCAGACAAAAGGCATACGTCCCTCGACCCGATCATACTCTGAACCGTGATCGGAACATCTCTCGTTTCGTCTTAATCCGCCTTACCATTGGAGTATTACGATAAAAACCATAAAATAATTGTTTTCTCGTAAAAACTCGAGTAAATCGTATAAAACGGAAACGGTTGAATGAAACACCAGAGATTTCCCAACTATACGATTAACTCGAGATGTATTATTAAAAAAAATGCCATCTTATTGCGGAACAATCTCTTCTAAAGTCGTAAAATAACAAAGATGCAAAACGGCCCGCAATGTCCTAAAACACGATAAAGTCCCAAACACGACTTTAGACGAAATCCAGCCCAAAGATACAATGGCGGTTTATACATTTATGTGCAGGAAGAAGATAAATGTCAAGTTCGGAGAAAAATAGAAGTTTTCCAAGATAAAAATGGAGAATCGTGAGAAATGGAAGATTTCCGAAAGACAAGAATCAAGGCGGAAAAGAAAAGGCTAAACCATCTAGGAGAGGAGTAGGGACCAAATTTTCAGAGCTCTCACCACACAGAAAAACTTCGCATTTAGTAAATTTTCAGTTTTTGTTATCGAGCTGCGTCTCAACTAGGGTTTTAGTCTTAGGTTGCTAGAACTAGGAAACTCACCATCAGCTCTTGTAGCCAAGGCTTTACCTCGTCGTACCATTCTTACACAAAATCGAAATAAGAAACCTCTTTGCTCTCTTTTCGATTCTCATATTGTTTTACTGTTATTCTCATTTTTTTGATTGCTTAGCTTGTGGTTTAGCAGATATCCGGGACCTCTGGGAAATTAGGGTTTTCCCTAAGTTCCTTAATTTACGGAAATCGTTGGTGTGAATTTCGGTTCCCACAAGAAGCGCTTTTCTTCACTGTGCTTTCTGAAGATTCGTTCTTCCAAGATTTTTGTCGTGTACTTCAAGGATGTTTCGTATGGATCCAGGAGATATTTTACGAGTTTTTTCTTACATGCAACGTTTTTATGGGTAAAACATTGTGGGCTTAAATTTGAAGGTTTTACATGAATTTTGGAGTATATAGAACTTGATTGATTTTTCTACAAGTTCAAGCTTTCCGTTAATCCTTTGGTCTTTAGGACTGAGTTTTGTTACAAATAATTTATCGTATGATTTCCGATTATGGTTATACGATATATATTTGCTTAATCTATAGAAAATCAAGCATAACTTTAGATCTAGCCGTCAGATGGACCTCAAACCGGTGACATTGGAAAGCTAAATCAAAGCTACATATTGTGTCCAATTACCAGTTCAATCGTACCATGAGAAGACCTTCATTCATAGCTAAACATCTGATGGGCCTGTGTAGTTCTGCACATCAAAAGACTCCAAAATCACCAAAGTTCTCTTGAACGTACCTGAACTTGAAAACACTTTAAAACATACTCCAAACCCATATAATAGATTATAAATAGGTTATATACCATGATCTAAAAATGGTAAAATCTTTGGTATATCAACTCCCCCAGACTTACTCTTTTGCTTGTACTCAAGCAAAAACACACAAAGTTGTCTTTAAGGAAAAAGGTTTGAAAATAACAGGAACTCACATAATTTAAAATCACTACTCTCACTTCTGCATATACGATAGATGAAAGTGCATCATTACTAACCTTAGAATGTTTCAATGTACTACACACAAGCTTAGTCACCATACCATACATTCTCACAACTCCACTGATAGCACCTGACGTATGTTCCCCTCTACTGACCTCATTTATGTATAAAAATAAATATGTAGGCTACATTTGAGAGTATCGATCAGGGGACACATGACTCTTACTCCAGAAGGTATCTGAGTAAACATGTACTCCTATTCTGATTTCTTTTCTCATATCTCTCTTCTCTGAATCCTTTTATCTCAAATCTAATGAACAATGATGCTGATGCAGTCCATCTTATTCATCCTCTTTTCGATTATTTTTTCTTGGCAAAGTATAAGCGAATAGTGGGTTATCGTTAATGTACCTACCCCTCGCTTCCAATGATGTGTGATCGTTCCTTTGAATTAGAATAGTGGTTTCACCGGTAATGTACCTACCTCTTTTCTTTTTTTCTTTTTGGATGCCGGAGAGAGGAGAAAAGGAAAACAAACGTGATCACTGATGTAGATGGGTTTTGCGTCATCATGTAAAACCCTCCACTTCTCCTTCCAATCCCCAACAATGTTATTCAGGTGTAGCTTCACCTTATCGTAGAACATTGCCTTCACCTTCTCGTTGACAGCAATAGACCAATTCAATTTTTGCGAAAAATTATTAAAATAATAAATTATTAATACTAAATAAATTTCAAAGTGAATTAATTAAATAAATAAATAAATAAAAAAACTTACCGCAAAGCACTTGAACCAAGTCCTCCGAACGTGGTCCGATGTAAGACTCCAGTTTGGATGCGCTTTCCAGCAGTTTTCCTTTATTTTTTCCTTCATTGTCCATTGAGTTTGAGATCTAAAAGATTCAGAGAAGAGAGAAAGAGGGAAGAAAAAGATCAGAGAAGACAGCATGTGTGTTCAGATACTTGCAGGGGTAAGAGTCCAAGTGTCATTTAATCGATACTCCCAAGGTAAAGCATACACTTTTATTTTATGTAAGAAATGAGGTCAGTAGAGGGGTGAGTGAAACTAGTATTTGCAGAGTTGTTGGTAGAATGGATTTGGTTGTTATATTAGGATAACATATATAAATTTCTCTGAGATTGACATAATTGGATGTGGTTGCAGCATAGTAGGGGTGATAGCAATACTTTAGATATTATGTGAGTCCTCGCTTTTCAAAACCTCTTTCACAGGCTACTTTTGTTTTGTTTGAGGACAAGCGAAAGGTTAAGTCTGGAGAAGTTGATATACCTTATTATTTACCGGTTTTAGACCATGTTATGGGTCCCATTTGGAATCTATTATGTGTGTCTATAGTATGTTTTAGAGTCTTTACAGGTCCACGCACGTTTTGGAGTTATGTGGAGCATATGGAGCATATTGGATGAAGAAATCCGTAGCTGACAAGAATCAGCTAAGTCAGAGTACAAGACTGGCATTGATCGATAGAGCCACCATGGCGTCGATCAACGGTTGAAGCACACAGACCCGACTTTGTTCAGAACCGACTTGAAGCCCGAGTTACACATAATTACAAGATTGCCCTTAGACAGATTTTAACATAATTTATAAAGGTTTCTGCCATTGTCAAGCAGAAAACAATCATTTGTTTTCTTAAGTTTTTATTATTTTCTTGGGGGAGAAGATCAATACTTCCTCATGTAATTGTATTGGAACCCCAGTTTTATATTCTATGCATTACATTCAGTCTTTTATGCTTGTTTTTTTTTATAATGTCTGAGTAGTTTACCTTGTTCGACTTAGGGTTCTTAATGGTATCGATGGATTAGCCAAAACTATAAATGTTAGGAGAAATTAATATCCATCAATCAGAATTGTTCTGAATGCTTGTGTTCTAGAGTAGCTAACTAGAATCATGAACTTAAGATATAGAAAACTACGAGAGTTGATTATGTGCCTGAATTAAATTTGTTGAACTAGGTTGTTAGATGCATACGAAAGCTGGTTGATCAATTTAGTGGACATATAACCCTCGTCATACTTCCTGTCTGATTTCACCATCGATCGACACCAGTGTTACACCGTCGATCGAGAGTTATTCTCTTTGTTTGTATCGATACTTGGAACAAGAGGGAGTCATATACAGTTGAGTCCTAGCATATTAGTGAACCCTGCATTCTACCGATATAATCCATGTGCTTAAATCCTAAATCTAGTTTATTTTCCATATTCACTTAAGTTTAGAATATTTTCTTTGGACTCAAACCTGAAAACCTATATAATAACATCACCTACCTTAACCATTAGGATAATACAAATCTATTGTGTGCCTTGCTCACTGTGAATTCTATCCTAAGTACTTCAGTTCGATCTCTCTTGTTAGAGTATTGTAGTTTGAGTTTCATAGGGTATTTTTATATATTGAATTAGGATACTAAAACCCTAAGGAAACCACTTGTCAGGCTGCCCCAAAAGCCTCTCCCTTTGACAATGGTGGGAACGAGACAGAAGCCACCAATGAAGCACTAGAGAACACAGTGAAGTTAAATGAACTGGTAAAATTCTTTAACAAATTCAAAGAAGATATTGGAGAGTGGATGAAGAAAATGAGGAAAAGGTTGGAGATTTGACTGAAGACTTGTTGCCTCAGAAGCTTATGTGAAGGAGTAGTTAGATGTTAGGAATGTGCAAGTGGAGGAAGACGAAGGGGATGCACGTGTTGGTGAAAAGGATAATGTGACTAAGAAGCGGAAGAAGAAAAGGAAAGGGGTGTTAAAAGGACGGGCAACACCATGGATGACCACTCAAACAGGGCAACAAAGAGGTCAAAGGGGTCAAAGACAAAAAATAAGATTATTGTAACTAATCTGTAACTATTGATGTGTACTAAAACCTATGTTGCTTTTGGTCTGTACTAAAAATTATGTTTCTTTTTTGTGTACAAAATATTTATGTTGCTTTTGGTTTTTGATTGGTACTAGAACTGATGTGTTGTATGGAATCGGATTAGTAAAACTAACGGAAACTAGTATAACTAGTGGAACATGTATTGCTGGAAAACTGGGAAAACTGGTAAAACTTGGTGAAACATGTATTATTTGGAAAACTACAAGAAACTGGGTAAACAGGTACAACTAGGTCAAACTAGTACAACTGTTGTTGGACCCAAAATCGGGCCCATTAACTCGAAGCCCGTTGAAGAATCGTGCAGGAGAGTTCGAAGAGAATTCGAAGAAGTACAACGAGAACAAGGTTAGGCCCAGTGTTCAAAGTAAGACCCATGCCCATGTTTTATCATCACGTCGTGATCAGTGGACACCGCGAGGTCGAAACGAGACCCTGGAGATCGCAGAAGCAGTTAGAGGAAGGAAGGACTATAAAAAGAGAGCTAGTGTGACATTCAACACACACGAGAAAAACCCTAGAGCTATTCACTAATCACATCAACCTCATTCTTTAGATTTTCAGTTCGCTTTCTTGTACTCTTTGTTGTTATTTCTGAACTTGTTGATCAATTTGGAAACGAATTCCATATTCAATAATAGTCCATTTTTGTCAACCGAAGTCCGATTGTATCATTGTGTTTAAGAGCATTGTTGCCCACATCCTTTGTCTTCCCCTAATTGAACTCTCAATCTCTACAAAATACTGACTGTGGATCTTAGGATCTAAATTTTGGTGCCGACTGTGGGGAAGATAAACAAAAAACGCCCTTGCTAAGAACCCGATCTAGGATTTTTAAGCACGATTATGAACCCTGATCGAACCCGATTTGGATATCCCAAAAGAAAAGAACTCGAACGCGATTCTTCGGGAGCCACCGTCCTCACGACATCAGGGAAAGCGCGACCATCCGACAATGATACCGGCGGCCCGGACAAAAGAAGAGCTCCGCACCGAGAAACAACATCCCTCCCGGAAGCTCAACAGTCATCAGAAACCCAGAAGGAAACTCTAACCTTCTACAAACACGAAATAGTTAAACTCGATATGCCACACGACGACGCCTTGATCATTATAATCGATCTCGCTGGAGTAACCATAACAAGATCCTTCATCGACACAGATAGCGCCCGAAATATTATACCTCGAGACATGCTCCGGATTAATAAATCGAGGTGGACACCGTCCATCGCGAGATGGATTTCCACGTCGAATTCGACGGACGGAAAGTACAATTCTCAGAGACCGTATCCATCGTGACCAGAGTCCAATATTTGGAATTAAAATTCAAATTCGCCATCTCCAAACACCCTATGCATTTCGACGTCGTTTTGGGGAGGTCGTGGTTACATAAAATGAGGGCGATTCTGTCAGTCTACCACCAATGTGTGAAATTTATGTCACCTACCAGAGAAAGAACGATTTACAGCAGTCAGAAGAAATCCAGAGCCTGCTACTTGGCAGAATTCCGAAAATGCACCCGCAAGAAAAGAAAATCTCATCTACTCACGATCTCGCGATCAAGAAATATGAAGAAAACTTGTCGAGTTCGATCCCACTGGAAGAACGATTGCCCGACAATTGCGTCAACATCGGAAACGACCTTTCCTCAAATATAAGACGAGACTTGTTATCATTCCTGAGAGAAAATGTCAAAACATTCGCGCTTGGACGGCCGCCGATATGCCCAGTATTGACATCGCGATAACATCTCATCAGTTAAACGTCGATCCTACTCACAAGCCAGTCAAGTAGAAGCGAAGGAAATTGGGCCCCTATGCTCGAAGGCCATAAACGAAAAAGTTGAGAAACTCCTTAAGATCGGATCCATCCGCGAAGTCCAGTACCCAGATTGGTTGGCCAATCCTGTCGTGGTGTAATAGAAGAACAGGAAATGGAGGACCTATATCAATTTCACCGATCTCAATAAAGCATGTCCGAAAGATAGCTTCCCACTGTCGCACATAGATCGGCTGGTAGAAGCCACAGCCGGACACGAACTGCTATCATTCATGGACGCTTTCTCCGGTTACAATCAGAACCTTATGGATCCGGAGGACCAGGAGAAAACAAGTTTTATCACCGAACGTGGCACCTATTGCTATAAAGTAAAGCCTTTCGGACTGATGAATGCAGGAGCCACCTACCAATGACTAGTGAAAAAAATGTTCACCGAACAGCTCGGAGAACGATGGAAGTCTATCTCGACGACATGCTCGTCAAGTCCTCAAAAGCAAACGACCACGTTCTCCAACTCCAAGAATGCTTCCAAATCCTTATTAAATTCGGAATGAAGCTAAATCCGACCAAACGCACCTTTGGGGTAGATTTGGTTTGTAGCTTCAGAAGAATTCCTCGGATATCTAGTAACAGAAAAAGGGATCGAAGCTAATCCCAAGCAGATCAAAGCACTGGTAGACACTCTGCCGCCAGGTCCATTCGTGAAGTGCAGCGACTGACTGGAAAGATCGCCGCGTTGAATCGCTTTATCTCGAGATCAACCGACAGATGTCTTCCATTCTACAAGCTCATGAAGGGAACAAAAAGTTTGAATGGAATTAAGAATGTGATCTCGCACTAAAAGAACTTAAGGCATAAATAAGCCAACCCCTGGTATTGTCGAAACCAATCGAAGGCGAAACATTTATCATGTACGTAGCAACTTTCAAGAACACGGTCAGCAGTGTACTGATCTGAGAAGAAAGCGGTGAGCAGAAACCGATATATTACACCAGTAGATCTCTGATAGACGCCAAAATAAGATACCTTGCGATAGAAAAGTTGGCACTAGCAGTCATCACGGCTGCGAGAAATTTGAGGCCGTATTTCCAGTCGCATTCGATCACGTTAATAATGCCGCAACCATTACGAACCATCCTTCACAGTCCAAGCCAATCAGGGAGATTAGCTAAATGGGCGATCGAACTCAGTGAATACGACATTGATTATAAGCCTCTGACGAGCGCGAAATTCCAAGTCCTCGCCGACTTCGTTATCGAACTCGCTCCAAAGGAGGCCGACCCAAATTTAAGTTCGAAAAGATGGAAATTTTACGTCGATGGTCCATCCTCGAAACATGGGTCAGGGATCGGCATACAGCTCGAGTCCACATCTGGAAAAATAGTCGAACAATCATTTCGCCTAGGATAAAACGCATCCAACAACAAAGCAAGTATGAATCCCTGATGATTTCCGGATTACGACTTTCTCAAAGCATCAGAGCTAAGGAGATAAATACCTTCAATGACTCACAACTAGTTACGAGTCAATTCCATGGGGAGTACGAAGCCAAAAACGAAAGAATGGAAGCATATCTCGAAATCTGTGAGATATCACCAAACAGTTCGATAGATTCGAACTCACGAAAATACCTCGAGGAGAAAACAGAACGGCAAACACCCTCGCCGTGTTAGCATCAACGTCAAATCCCGAGGTAAATCACATAATACCAGTCAAGGAATCGAATAACCAAGCATCGATCTATCATGTAAGGAGCGAAAATCGTCGAAGAAAGTCCACCACCAGATAGGGGCAATTGTCACCAGAAGCAAGGCCAAAGACACAATCGAAGATAGCATCGATGAAATACAGCAAGACAAAGAAACCTTTAAAGGCCCTTACAATGAGGATATCGGGATATCGCAAAGGCCCGAACAAAGCTGCGCGCCGCGTGGTCAAAGAAAAGGAAAATCCTCGACCCCCTTTGAAGAGGCGGATACCAACCTGACGCGATGGCACACAAAATCCTTGTTGGGGTCAAAATCCGTACGACGGAATCAATAGCCTAAACTTCCCGAAAAAGGTAAAAAAAAATACGTTTTATAAAACTCGAGAAATCGTTTTATAAATCAAAAGAGATTTCCGAACAACGGAAATCCGCGGAAAACTCGGAAGATCGTTATCTCGGAAGAACGAAACAAACGTCGATTACATGATCATCCGAGTTAAGCACAAAAATACGAAAAACCGAAACCACCGTAAAACGTGAGCTAGTCCCATCGCGACTAGCTCACCGGACGGCGAGCTAAACCAGCTGGCTTAGCTCGCCATTCGGCGAGCTAGAAGCTTCCCGGGTAGCCGACCATCCCAAGTCTTGATCTCCCACATCCCCGATTCAAGGCTTACGTCCTTCGACACGATCATGTTCCGAACCACGGTCGAAATGTCTCCCGTTTCGGCTCGATCCGTCCTATCATTCGAGTTTTATGATAAAAACTGTAAAACTTTGTTTTTTCGAAAAGAACTCGAGGAAATCGTATAAAACGGCAACAGTTAAACAAAACACCGAACATTGCCTAAACTATATGATTTATTCGAGATTTTTCGTAAAATTCGTAAAAAACGCGTTTTAAAAAAAAAACTCGAGTGAATCGTAAAAACGGCAAAGATTAACCGAAGAAAACGGGATCGTATTAGGAAACGATCTCGTATAAAGTTGCAAAACGGATTTATCGCAAAACGGCTCGTAAGGTCCAAAAACGTGATAAAAGCCCATCTCGCGATCTTAAGGAAATCTAACCCGAAGATACGATACGTTTTGACGATTTACCCGCAGAAAGAAGATAAATGTCAAGTTTGAAGGTAAATGGCAAGCTTGAAGATAAATAGAAGATTTCCGCGGGAAAAAAGGAAAGATCAAGACAAATGGAAGATTCCCGATAAACTCGAATCTGGGCGAAATGGAAGGACCAAACCGCCAAGGAAGGGAGTATATAAGCAAAGGCATAGGGCAGAAGTAAGGGATACGTTTTTCAGAGTTTCACCACCAAACTTAGCATTTAGTTATATTTCCATTTTTGTTAACGAGCTGCGTCTCAACTAGGGTTTTCGGTCTTAGACTTCTAGAGTTAGGGATTTCGCCCACGGCTCACGCAGCTAAGGCCACTCTCGTTGTAACCGTTCTTACGCAGATACAGAATAAGATCCTTCTTGCTCTCCATCTCGTTCGTTCTTACTTTAATTGTAAATTCATTGTTTCCTTAATTGTTGTTGTGCAGTTCCGTAGATAGCCGGGTTCTCTGGGAACTTAGGGTTTACTCAAAGTTCCCTTATTTACGGAAATCGACAGTAGGTGAATTTCGGTTCCCACAGTCCTCCAAGAAGAAATCGAGAGCAGAGCCAATTGGAGAATCCCGATCTATAATTACATCAGTAAAGGCGAAAGAGGAGAGGCTAGAAAAATAAAGGTCCGGAGTTCGCGCTACTGTATCGTGGAAAAAAACAATACAAACGAAGCCTGGGTGAACCCTACCTCCTATGCATATCCCTTAAAAGACTCTTTCACGATCTTAAAGCAAACTAACGATGGATCGTGTCGAAGTCACTTGGGTGGCAGATCCCTGGTTATTGTTGGTGTCGAAAACCGTAATCTCGAAATCAACGTCTACGATAACTTCTGTAAAAATGGAATCATTTCTTTCCGCAAAAATCGTTTTATAAAACTCGAGAATCGTTTTATAAAACTCGAGAATCGTTTTATAAAACTCGAAGATCGTTTTATAAAACTCGAGAATCGGTTTTATAAAACTCAAGAATCGTTTTATAAAACTTGAGAATCGGTTTATAAAACTCGAGAATCGTTTTATAAAACTCGAAGATCGTTTTATAAAACTCGAGAAGCCGTTTTATAAAACTCGAAGATCGTTTTATAAAACTCGAAGATCGTTTTATAAAAATTGAGAAGCCGTTTTATAAAACTCGAAGATCGTTTTATAAAACTCGAAGATCGTTTAATAAAACTCGAAGATCGTTTTATAAAACTTGAGAAGCCTTTTTATAAAACTCGAAGATCGTTTTATAAAACTCAAGAAGCCGTTTTATAAAACTCGAAGATCATTTTATAAAACTCGAGAAGCCGTTTTATAAAACTCGAAGATCGTTTTATAAAACTCGAAGGTCGTTTTATAAAACTCGAGAAGCCGTTTTGTAAAACTCAAAGATCATTTTATAAAACTCGAGAAGCCGTTTTAAAAAATCGAAGATCATTTTATAAAACTCGAAGATCATTTTATAAAACTCGAGAAATCGTTTTACAAAACCGCAAAAAACCGAAACCGCCGCAGAACGCGAACTAGTCACGACTATTTCGCCTACTGGCGAACTAGGAATCCCTCGACTAGTTCGCCAATAGGCGAACTAGGAGCCTCTCGACTAGTTCGCCAGCAGGCGAACTAGAAACTCCTCAGACAGCTGGATTGGACCGACCCGATTCTCCGTACGCTGAACCAATCATCCCAAGCCTCGATCTCCCGCATTCCCGATTCAAAACTTACGCCCTTTGACATGGTCGCATTCTGAACCACGGCCGAAATGTCTCTCGTTTTGTCTCGATCCTACTTATAGTTTGAGTTTTACGATAAAAACCGTAAAACTCCGCTTTCTCGAAAGAACTCGAAGAAATCGTATAAAACGGTAACGGTTAAGCAGGACACCGAACATCGCCTAAACTATACGATTTATTCGAGATTTTTTGATAAGATCATAAAAAACGCGTTTTTAATAAAAACGTCAAGAAAATCGTAAAAACGGCATCGGATCGGGAAACGGTCTCATATAAAATCATAAAACGGTTTTTATCGTAAAACGGCCCGAAAGGTGTTAAAACACGATAAAAACCCATCTCGCGATATTAACGAAATCAAACCAGAAGATACAATAACGTTTTGACGGTTTATTCGCAAAAGGGAAATAAAAGGAAAGCTTGAAGAAAAATATAAGATTTCCGCGGGAAGAAAGGAAGGATGGAGATAAAAGGAAGTTTCCCGATAAACTCGAATCCGGGCAAAATGGAAAGATTGAGTCGCTTGGGAAAGGAGTATATAAGCCAAAGGCATAGGAAAGAGATGGAGGACGAAAATCAGACCTAAAAAGACGGCTGTTAGCTTAGGAATTTAGGACTTAGCGTTTAGAATAGCTATCCAAATCCTTAGAACGCTTCGACGTCTAAGTTCTTCAATTCTTCTTGTAACAGTTGTTGATTCTTTATTTAATAAAAGCTTCCATACAAGTTCTTTATTCTCTGTTCTTCATAGTTCATCCATATTTGGTTAAATTCGTTTGTTTTAGTGATTTCCGCAGAGATCCAGGACCTCGGGAAAATTAGGGTTTCATCCTAAGTTTCCATATTTGACAGAAAATCGACAGTGTGGATTTTGGTTCCCACAGTTTGGCGCTAGAAGGAGGGGGGGGGGTCGGATTCTCTTAAACAGTAATCACTAAAACGAACGAGAAATAACATGCCTAATCTGAACGGCGACGTCATCTCGTTCGAGAAAAGGGCAACAATCGATTCGATCAAACCTCTCAACGATCTTCTCGTTATTGAGCTGACGATCCAGGATATGGATGTCGCGAGGATATTAGTCGATACCAGAAGCTCGGCTGATATCATCTTCAAAAATACTCTCGAGAGAATGGAAATCGATCTGTCTGAAATCGCGGAAAACATAAGCCCGCTAGTAGGACTCTCGGGAAAAATCACCGTGACCCTCGGAACGATCAACTTGGCAGTTCGCGCCGGGAGCATAGTGAAAAATGTCGAATTCGAAGTCGTCGACCGACCTATGTCTTACAACGCGATCCTAGGGACACCGTGGTTAAATTCGATGCAAGCAATTCCGTCGACGTACCATATGTGTCTCAAGTTTCCGACTCCGAGCGGGATCGAGACTATATGGGGAAATCGGAGAACTTCACAGGTTTGCTACGCCGCGGATTTAAAACGAAAAAATCTGCCGGTCGATATCTCTTCCAAAAAGAAAAAGAAATTGACTTCCCTCGACAACGTCCCAAAGCAAGATAAAACGGAACTCTTCTGGCAGTTGCGAGCGGCCGAGGCTTTGGAAGGTAAACACGAACCAACCTGCGAACCCGTCATCTCAGTATGCATCGACGAGAATTTTCCAGAGCGCAGCGTCGAAATCGGTGCGAACCTGAGCGAGACCTTAAAAGTCGAACTCCTGACATGTATGAAACAAAACTCGAACACTTTCGCTTGGACTGCGGAAGATATGCCTGGGATCGATATAAACATCACATGCCACGAACTTAACGTTGACCCAACATCCAAACCCGTCAAACAAAAAAGACGAAAACTAGGGCCAGAACGTGCTGAAGCGGTCAACAGTGAAGTCGATAGACTCCTCAAAGTAGGATCGATCACAGAAGTTCGATATCCCCACTGGCTCGCCAATCCCGTTGTCGTAAAGAAAAAGAATGGAAAATGGTGAGTTTGCGTTGATTTTACCGATCTCAATAAAGCATGTCCAAAGGATAGTTATCCGCTGCCGCATATCGATCGCTTAGTCGAGGCAACCGCGGGAAACAAACTCTTATCCTTCATGGACGCCTTCTCAGGATACAATCAGATCATGATGAATCCTGACGATTGGGAGAAAACCGCATTCATAGCCGACCAGGGAACCTATTGCTACAAAGTGATGCCTTTCAGTCTGAAGAACGCCGGTGCGACTTACCAGCGACTTGTCAATCGAATGTTCTCTGAGCAACTCAGAAAAACAATGGAAGTGTACATCGACGATATGCTCGTGAAATCCCTCGAAGAGCAAGACCACGTCATACACCTCCAAGAATGTTTCGAAAGGCTCAATCTTCATAACATGAAGTTGAACCCGGAAAAGTGTCGGTTTGCCGTCGCGTCCGGCGAATTTCTAGAGTTCCTCGTCAGCTACCGCAGGATCGTGGCTAACCCAAAACAAATCACGGCACTGATAGAGATGGTCTCTCCCAGGACGAAACGCGAAGTACAAAGACTGACCGGCATGGTCGCATCACTTAACCGTTTTATCTCGCGATCAACGGACAAATGTTTACCCTTCTACGAAACATTGAAGGGAAATAAAAAGTTTGAATGGTCAGAAGAATGCGAGAAAGCTTTCCAACAGCTGAAACATTACCTAGCTACCCCGCCAGTACTCGCGAAGCCCGTAGAAGGAGAACCATTATTCCTCTACATCTCGGTATCAGCAACCGACGTGAGTGGCGTCCTTATTCGGGAGGAACGCGGTGAACAAAAACCAATCTGTTACGTAAGTAAGACGTTATTGGACGCGGAGACGCGATATCCGATGATGGAGAAATTGGCCTTGGCCGTAGTTATGTCGGCAAGAAAGTTAAGACCATATTTCCAGTCTCACACCATCGTCGTGCCCACCTCATTCCCTCTGCGCACCATTTTGCATAGTCCCAGCCAATCGGGAAGGTTAGCAAAATGGGCGATCGAGCTGAGCGAGTACGATATTGAATATCGAGCAAAGACTTGCGCGAAATCACAAATACACGCAGACTTCATAGTGGAACTCCCAACGGGAAGCACGTCCAACCAAGAGCCGAACTCGACCTGGATCTTATACGTTGACGGATCCTCGTCCAAACAAGGCTCTAGAATCGGCATCCGACTTGCATCCCCCACGGGAGAAGTATTGGAACAGTCATTCCGATTAATTTTCCACGCTTCGAACAACGAAGCCGAATATGAGGCCTTGATCGCGGGACTACGACTAGCTCACGGACTAAAGATTCGTAATCTTCACGCATACTGCGACTCCCAGCTAGTGGCTAGTCAATTCAGCGGAGAATACTAAGCAAGGGACAAAAGAATGGAAGCGTATCTGATCTTGGTAAAAGATCTAACTCAGAAGTTTGATCAATTCGCCTTGACTAGAATTCCTCGAGCTGAGAACGCCCAGGCAGACGCCTTGGCCGCCCTCGCATCCAGCTCGGATCCTGGTATGGGCAGGGTAATTCCCGTTGAATTCTTCGAACACCCTAGCATCGGACCGCCCGTAGTCGTAAATCTGATCAATGAACCAGAGGACGATGTGGAGGAGAGCCACCCAGCCGAAGATCAGTCCGATTACGTATTCGGTCGTCCGTGGATGGAAACGATTCTCGCATACATAACCAACGGAAAACTTCCACCGGAAAAATGGGCGGCTCGAAAAATAAAAACCCAGGCCGCGCGGTATGTCGTAATGGACGGAGAAATTTACAAATGGAGATTATCCGGACCGCTGATGCCTTGCATGCAAGGGGAGAAAGCACGGCGGGTTATGCAGGAAGTGCACTCCGGATCTTGCGGAAACCATTCTGGCGGAAGATCTCTCACAATAAAAATCAAGCGCCACGGATATTTCTGGCCAACGATGGTAAAAGATTGCGAAGATTTTTTGCGAAAATGCGAGAAATGCTAGCGGCATGCTCCGACTATTCACCAACCCGCCGAGCTCCTTTCATCTATCTCGGCACCGTACCCGTTCATGCGGTGGTCAATGGATATAGTCGGGCCAATGCACGCGTCAAAACAAAAATGCTTCCTCCTGGTTCTGACCTATTTGTTCTCTAAATGGGTCGAAGCCGACTCTTACGCAAGCAACAAAGACGCCCAGGTAGAAAGTTTCGTATGGAGGAACATAGTCTGTAGACATGGAGTACCATACGAAATCATGACGGATAATGGATCCCAATTTATCTCGACTAGATTCGAAGCTTTTTGCGAAAAAAGGAAAATACGATTGACCAAATCGACTCCAAGATATCCTCAAGGCAACGGACAAGCCGAGACTATTAATAAAACTATCCTCGACGGCCTCAAGAAACGCCTCGACGCCAAAAAGGGAAAGTGGGCCGAAGAACTCGAAGGAGTTTTATGGTCGCACCGCACAACCCCGAGGCGAGCAACGGGCGAAACTCATTTTGCCCTCGTATACGGAACGGAATGCATGATTCCCGCGGAAGTCGAATTTCCAGGAGTACACAGAAGACTGCTCCCAGAAAGAGAAGAGGCAAACAACTTAATGCTTCTCGACGAACTTGACCTGATTAACGAACGGCGGGATCACGCACTCGTTCGAATTCAAAATTATCAGCAAACGGCCGCAAAGTACTATAACGCAAACGTGCGTAACCGCAGATTTCACGAAGGCGAGCTAGTTTTACGATAAGTCTTCCAGAACACCGCAGAACGAAACGCCGGTAAACTGGGAGCAAACTGGGAAGGACCGTACAAGGTCATAAAAGTAGTCTGACCCGGAGCATACGAAATCGCAAACATGCAGGGCATCAAAATTCCCAGATCTTGGAACGCGATGTACCTCAAAAAATACTATCACTAGGCGGCACGCCCGCAGAACACTGAACTACGAGACGGCTTGATCACCTCGAAAGGGTACGTAGGCATCTTGTCGCAAGAAAGGACCAGCTGTCCCCCCTCGTTCAAAAGGGGGGGAGTAGGTGAGTATACGTATACTCGTATACTACCGAAATTTCAAAACTCGAAATTTCTCAAACTTTTTCAGCAAACGCATCGGAAAAAAAAAACGAAATTCTGAATATAGCGAGACGTCGCCAATGTTCGGAAAAACTTTCCTCTTCAAAAAACAGTAAACAGTCCGTCCGCGACTATAAAATACGCAAAACTTCTTAACATACGTATCCTTCGCGAAGGTCCAAACTACGTAAACATCTATCGCTTAAAAATAGTTTGTTGCTAATCACAACGAACTCGCAACAGTCTTAAACAAACTTAAGTTATCTCGCAGAGATAGCTCTCGAACACCCGACACAAGGGTAATAGCGCTATAAAAGAAATCCAAATTTTTGGTCAGCACTTCCGGGCAACTTAGAAATTGTTCCCGGTGAGATGCTCGGTTCCAACCAAACGAATCATATAAGCCGAGAACCTATCTCGGATTCTAAATCGTTATGGAATCAGGTTAAAATCGCAACTGGCAAAACGAAAGCCGACGAGTCATCGCATAGCCTCAACCCGATAAACCTAGGTCTTGCCATAAACCCAGCACACTGGTCGCTAACGTCTCAAGGCATGAATCGAGATCCTAAAGGCATGTCTCTACGTCTATATCTAAACGCTCACTCGATTTACTGAACATCCTAAAACGAGCAAACGAATAAGGCAATCCACTAAGGAAACGGAATGCGAGACGACAACTCGCGGACCTCCCGCAATATCAACTTAAAACATAAAATTTAAATAAAAACCGATTGTCCATTACGAAAATAAAAAGTTGCCAAAGCAACAAGGGATTCAAAGCCGTGAAAGGCCAGTCCCGAACAAGTACAAAAGCCGCACTCGGCCAAATACATAAAAACCTAATTTTTTTAAAAAAAGTCTCGTAAGAGACTACAACTTCAAACATTCTCTGCACACGGAGCCTCATCCTCATCCATCGCATTACCTTCACCCTCGACAACAACCTCTGGGTCGTCACCCTTGTCCGCATCAGGATGGGGTACGTCTTCGGCAGCAAGAGTCGGATCGGAATCACTTCCCTCGACAGGAATAGATCGTTCAGACACACAGACAGCTGATTCCTCGAAACTCTTCATCTTGCGCTGAAGTCTGCGCAGCTCTGAAGCCTTGGATTTCTTTTCATCCTTCGCCTTAATCAGAGAGACCGCGGTCTTTCCGAGATCACGCTCCAGATCGCTAATCCGAGCTTCGAGTCGAGACACCTCCGCGGAACGCACGTCTTCTATCACCTTCAGTTTCCCCTCGAGCTGAGCCGACCTCTCCTGCGACTCGGCTAACTCATTGGCTAAACGCTGAACTTCGGACCCACACTCTTTGATCATCCCATCGATCAACGAAACAAACTAGAAAACCCAAGAATGATGGTCAGCTACGAATGTGTTCTTTAAGACGTATGTTTGCGAACCTGTACCTTGGTACGTTGCTGCGACATCGACATCAAGCTCGGTGCCTTGCTAGACGAAGCTCCGGTCTCGGAACCCTTCACGGCTCTCTTTTTCGTGGGAGCATCAGGGTTCGGACGAGTTCTCTTGCGGCCTTTCGCTGAAGCAGGCAGCGTCGCGCTAAGTGCCGGAAGTCCCAGGACAATCACCCTCTTGGCCGGAGCAGAAGGCCCCAGAATCGTGACCGGATCAACCGCAGTAGGAGCTGCAGCCGGTTCGACTGCGGCAGGAGTCGTAACCGATTCGACGGCGGTTTGAGCCGCAACCGGTTTGACCACGGTTGGAGGCACGACCGACCCTACCATGGTGGGAGCTACGGCTATTCCAATCTCAGCAGAAATAGCAACGTTTTCAGCTGCAAGGAGGGGCGAAACAGCAGGCACACCCGACGGTTCAGTAGCAGCGCCCGTCGGGGAGTCCGCTACCGTATCCGTCGTTTCGTCCAAAATAGCCTTGACCTCTCTCGCAAGGACGGATGGATCTACCGGGGGTACGTCGCTCGACACAGCGTATTCCTCAGCATCGCTACGGTCCATCTCGTCTTGAAACAAGAGAAACTCGGAAATCCGAGCATCCTGCGGATGAGCCGTAGGGTTGTCACTGGATGGGACCTCACAGTTTTGTTGATCACCTTGGGAAGAAGACATCTTGAAAAATTTTCTAGAGAGTAGTTGGAGAGAAACTTGAGAGGTGTAAGATATGAGAAGTAATGATCCAATACTTATAGAAAAAAAAAAGAGAGCTCCCCCTCGTAATAAGACAAATCTCAGCCGTAGATTCCGATTAAAAGCTAACTCCATCCGCCCGCAAAATTTCCTCAAAAAATTGCGGGCTGGGGGCTAACTGTTGGTGTCGAAAACTGTAATCTTGAAATCAACGTCTACGATAACTTCTGTAAAAATGGAATCATTACTTTCCGCAAAAATCGTTTTATAAAACTCGAGAATCGTTTTATAAAACTCGAAGATCGTTTTATAAAACTCGAGAATCGGTTTTATAAAACTCAAGAATCATTTTATAAAACTCGAGAATCGTTTTATAAAACTCGAGAATCGTTTTATAAAACTCGAGAATCGTTTTATAAAACTCGAGAAGCCGTTTTATAAAACTCGAAGATCGTTTTATAAATCTCGAAGATCCTTTTATAAAAATTGAGAAGCCGTTTTATAAAACTCGAAGATCGTTTTATAAAACTCGAAGATTGTTTTATAAAACTCGAAGATCGTTTTATAAAACTAGAAGATCATTTTATAAAACTCGAGAAGCCGTTTTATAAAACTCGAAGATCGTTTTATAAAACTCGAGAAGCCGTTTTATAAAACTCGAAGATCGTTTTATAAAACTCGAGAAGCCGTTTTATAAAACTCGAAATCGTTTTATAAAACTCGAGAAGCCGTTTTATAAAACTCAAAGATCGTTTTATAAAACTCGAGAAGCCGTTTTATAAAACTCGAAGATCGTTTTATAAAACTCGAAGATCGTTTTATAAAACTCGAAGATCGTTTTATAAAACTCGAGAAGCCGTTTTGTAAAACTCAAATATCGTTTTATAAAACTCGAGAAGCCGTTTTATAAAACTCGAAGATCGTTTTATAAAACCCAAAGATCGTTTTATAAAACTCGAGAAATCGTTTTTCAAAACCGCAAAAAACCGAAACCGCCGCAGAACGCGAACTAGTCACGACTAGTTCGCCAGCAGGCGAACTAGGAGCCTCTCCACTAGTTCGCCTGCTGGGGAACTAAGCCGGCTCGGCTTAGTTCGCCAGCATGCGAACTAAGAGTCTCTCGACTAGTTCGCCTGCTGGCGAACTAGGAATCCCTCGACTAGTTCGCCAGCAGGCGAACTAGGAGCCTCTCGACTAGTTCGCCTGCTGGCGAACTTAGCCGAGCCGGCTTAGTTGGCCAGCAGGCGAACTAGAAACTCTTCGGACAGCTGGATCGGACCGACCCGATTCTCCGTACGCTGAACCAATCATCCCGAGCCTCGAACTCCCGTATTCCCGCTTCGAAACTTACGCCCTTTGACATGGTCGCATTCTGAACCACAGCCGAAATGTCTCTCGTTTCGTCTCGATCCGACTTATCGTTTGAGTTTTACGATAAAAACCGTAAAACTCCGTTTTCTCGAAAGAACTCGAAGAAATCGTATAAAACGGTAACGGTTAAGCAGGACACCGAACATCGCCTTAACTATACAATTTATCCGAGATTTTTCGATAAGATCATAAAAACGCGTTTTTAATAAAAAACGGCATCGGATCGGGAAACGGTCTCGTATAAAATCATAAAATGGTTTTTATCGTAAAACGGCCCGAAAGGTCTCAAAACACTATAAAAACCCATCTCGCGATATTAACGAAATCAAACCCGAAGATACAATAACGTTTTGACGGTTTATTCGCAGAAGGGAAATAAAAGGCGAGTTTGAAGATAAATAGAAGATTTCTGCGGGAAGAAAGGAAGGATGGAGATAAAAGGAAGTTTTCCGATAAACTCGAATCCGGGCAAAATGGAAAGAATGAGTCGCTTGGGAAAGTAGTATATAAGCCAAAGACATAGGGAAGAGAAGGAGGACGAAAATCAGACCTAAAAAGACGGCTGTTAGCTTAGGAATTTAGGACTTAGCGTTTAGAATAGCAATCTAAATCCTTAGAATGCTTCGACGTCTAAGTTCTTCAATTCTTCTTGTAACAGTTGTTGATTCTTTATTTAATAAAAGCTTTCATACAAGTTCTTTATTCTCTGTTCTTCATTGTTCATCCATATTCTGTTAAATTCGTTTGTTTTAGTGATTTCCGCAGAGATCCAGGACCTCGGGAAAATTAGGGTTTCATCCTAAGTTTCCATATTTGACGGAAAATCGACAATGTGGATTTTGGTTCCCACAGCTATCAAGATTATGAAATACGGGTACTATTGGCCGACTATGCCGATGATTGCGAACAATTTTCACTAAAATGCGATAGATGTCAACGACATGACCCCATGATACACCAGGCCACTCAAAAGCTCTCGTCTATATCTTCGCCATACCCATTCATGAAATGGTCCATGGATATAGTTGGACCGTTGGTCCCCTCCGGACCAGAAAAATTGCGTTTCCTTTTAGTATTGACTGATTACTTCACCATATGCATTGAAGCCGAGGCATTCCTAAACGTCACAACCGAAATTGTTATCACGTTCGTATGGAGGAACATCATATACCGGCACGGACTGCCACACAAAATAGTCACCGATAATGGATCCCAGTTCATATCCAAAGCATTCACAGAATTCAGCAAGAAGTGGAAGATAAAGATAAAAACGGCGAATCCGAGATACCCGAAATGTAATGGACATGCAGAGGCTGCAAACAAGACCATAATGAACAAACTCAAGAAAAGACTCGAACTTAAAAAAGAAAGGTGGGCAGAAGAACTACACGGCGTCCTCTGTGTGAGAATAAAGAATAACTGAAGAGAATATGGTGTATTAATAATCCTGGTCATTTGTAAACAAGAGAAGGGCAAAGAAAATCAGTTTGTAGTCAAGAAAAGAGAATAAATAAGATTAGTGAAGTATAAGTGAAGAACAAGAAAAATTGATGGAGAATGAGTATAGGTCGTGTGAGACTGAGTATGAGAGTGTAAAGTAACAAGAGAGTAAGAGAATAGAGAGAATAAATGAAAGAGTAACTTAATTCTCACTTAAGTTCAAATATGTGTACAAAAGAGGGATTTATAGCCAAATACAAGCAATAAACAAATGGTAAATGAGGAAGAGTACAAGGGGGCACGTCCAGCTTACTGATGGGGACTTCTATTCTTCTGTCCAAGGCAGGTTTGAAATGGATGGCTGAGATGGGAGGATTTGAATTTGATGGCTGAGATGAAAGGGAGCTTCCACTGTGATAGTGACAGCTCCTAACAGCCAACTCTCTTATTTCCAACATGTGATTTTTATTTTATTTTAATCCCCACTTGTCCAGCCTTTCTCTTCAAAGGTCAGAACATTATCTTAATTCAAATCTGCCTCTCAGGTTGAAGTTGGACGAATTTCACGCCTGTCTTGCCTTCCAAGACACTCTAGCTCAAGCTTGGTTGCTTGGCAGTCAAGACTGTACGGACAGAGTTCATCTTCAAGTATCTGAACTCTTCTCTTCATCTTGTCTCTTTATTTCATTTCAACATTCTTCTCCTGATCTTATTTTTGAAAGTCAGCTTGATCACACTTAGCCCTGCTTCTTTCTTCTCCATGCTAACAATGACTTGGCTCACAAATCTGTATGAACCAGTCTCAACCTTCAAGTATCTAAATCACTTCTTCTTCTTGTCTTCTTTATTCCTCTGTATCAATACTTGGGTCATGAACCAGCTTCTTCTTCTGGTCATTCCTTTCTTCATTTCAACATTCCCCCTCAAGCTTGACCATAGGATATCCTTGGACAAGCTTGGAACTGAGAGTACTTGCCTCATCAAAAACCTAAGCATAGAAAACCCTTTGGGATAAAACCACACTTAGGAAAAGAGTACAAGCCTTTCAGCCTGGGAATTGGCCAGTGAATTTATGAGCCTTATGATGATGTTGAGGGACTCATAAACTCTGGATCATGGCCTTACTTCAATGGCAAGTAGGCGCTCCTTACTTTATACTCAGATTAGGCGCCACTTGCTTCACACTTAAAACAGCCTTTGAGCTTCTTCTTATGACCAGAACTTGTGTCCCCCTTTCTTCTGGCTTCTTTCCTCCATCTAGGGTTGAATCCAAGCCTGCCTTTGCTCATGAGCTCAACAGGTACCTTGTAAACATTTCTGGAATGCTGGTGAGGAGTGCTAAACACTTGAATCCCTAACACATGTTGCTTCTCAACCAGCTTGTGCATTGTCACTCTAGAAGCTTTCAACATTTAGGGAGACGTTGCAACTCCATGATCTGCCACCATCACGTGATTGCTCAGCCAAGAATATCCCTAGTTGAATATTCCTTGTGTCCTTGCATATAGCTGGCCAGATTATAAATCACCATTTGCTGGCTTCCTTATACTTCATCAACCAGGTACAAGCACACATGCTATGGACTGGTTCATATCTTCCCAACTGAAGGTATCTGTTCTAATTCCATATAGTAGTTGATCTATAGCTTCCCAACTAGAAGGTATATGTTCCAACTGAAGGTAACTGCTCTAACTCCATATAGTAGCTGATCCATAGCTTCCCAACCAGAAGGTAACTGTTCTAACTCCACGCCTTGGGCTGATCCATAGCATTTCAATTAGCTCCACCTGAACTTCTTGTCAAGTAGTCTCTTATGGCCATCTGTTCTAACACCAAGTTGTTGCTGTCCATGCTGATGTTTCTTCTGATCTAAGGTGAGGAAATGGACGACTTGGACCTTCACGAGTGCTCATCATTACCCCTTCTCAAGCTTGATCCGGAGAGAATAAGTGAAGGACCAAGCTTGGAAGTGGGCAATATTGAGTTTTGAAACCAGGAGCGCATCATCCCTACAGTTGCGCTTAAGTCAACCGGTTCCTCCCTTGATCTCTTCTCCACTGCCTCTTGTAAATCTTTTGAACCAGGAGTTCAACACCCAAACAGGCTGCGCTTAATTCAACCGATTCTTGCAATACTTAAGGAGCTCCAGCTTGGTGTGTGGATGATCAAACACTGTTCAGCCTCTCCATCAATACTCCTTCCTGAAGTATCTTCAAAGCTCAGTCATAATTTATCTCAGCACTACAAGAAATAAGGGTTTTAATAGCACCCGAAAATCGCTATCGTACGATACCATAGCGTTGTAGAAAGCGCTCCAACATCGCCCGCGATAATAGGTCGGGTCCATTAGATAGCGGTTTTTGTAAACGCGATTGATATAATTTTAGTAATAGCGTTGTTTATTATGCAATTGTAATTTTGTTTTAATAGTGTGTCAAAAATGTTATTATAACATTTTTACTACATCAGTTTTAAAATTATATTATAGCATATGCTAACTACTATTGTAGTGTTCTATTAATAGCAATATTTGAATTTTTCATTGCATTTTTAAAATGTAATTGTTTCATTTCATTTATGACAAATTTAATTTAATATTATATTTTGAAAACAATACAGAAAATTATAAAATAAAATTTCATTCAAATTAATATTATAATAAAATCAAAAATATTCAAAAAACAAAAAAAAACTATAATCAAATCTCAACATTAATTTGCAACAATAATTCCATCACAGTCATCCCTAATACAAAAACTTTCATCATCAGACAATTGCAATGCATCATCAAATTCCTGTGCTGGTAGTGGTGGTCCGACAATGTCTTCCTCTGTCTCGAGTTCATGATATCCTCTTGGTGGTGCTCTCATAACAACATACCAAGGCGATTCTTCATCTTCTCTAGAATAAAATACCTGTTTTGCTTGTGATGGTAGAATGTATGGATCTTGTAAATATGGCGCTTGGTTGACATGAAGATTGACAAGGGTGAAACCATCTTGTTCCTTAACACCGTAGCCTCTGTTCGCCCAATTACACTTGAATAAAGGAACGCTGAACATGTGGTAGTCGAGGAGAATAATCTCGGTTATCACTCCATAATATGNGATCCTTTGAGTTAGGAGGTATCTAATAAGGATGTAACTGTGTGAGTTATATGTGAACAGAAAAGTAAACAGATAGTGAAGTGTTACAAACCTTATTCTTCACCCATTCAGCGAATTGTTGGGTGTGATATTTCCATAACAAAGTTTCGTTTGTTGCGCATCGAGCATCATTTTCTTGCAGTTCTTGTAAATGCATCCTAATTTGACAAAGTAGAGAGTTATAAGACTAATAAAAAGAATCTGTATCTGAGAAGGATAGTAGAACTTACTCAACATAGGGATCCATAGTTGCCATATTCATCAAAACATATCGATGTGCTATGTCTCTATCTTTCTCTGTTAGAATAAACTCTGATCCCTTTTGCAGTGGTCGACCTTCAAGAACCATTCCATCAGACTGAAGATCTTCATTACGTTTTAGTGCTTCTTCAACTGGTACAGAATTCTTGAGGAACTCCAAACAAAAGGCCATGCATTCTCCAGCTAAGTACCTCTCCGCCATACATGCTTCTGGCCTAGCAAAATTCTTTACATATGCCTTGAGTGTTTTCATGTACCTACAACTCAAAAAATACAGAAATATTCTTTACAAACCTCTCTGTTGATCGGAAAAACCAGTTCAAGAATTCTAAACAAACCTCTCAAACGGATACATCCAGCGAAAGTGCACAGGTCCTCCCAAGCGTGCCTCTCTTG
>CAKOAT010137599.1:79669-100804 GCA_932364175.1 Eruca vesicaria subsp. sativa
CCACAAACAACCCATCTGTCTAAAGACAGAATCTTTTTGCCACTGTTCTTTCAAATCGAACCTCGCCTGCAGTAATGTATGCAAACATCACATATTATAATCCTTACAAAGACATATAAACAATAGAGTTAAGTGCATATATATATATATATACCTGAATTTCCTCCCATAGTGTGTCCTTTGTCTGCTGATCAAGATTTCTCCAATCATCAAGAAGTACAGTCACGTGTTCGCGTACAAGAGGTCCAAGGAACGATGACAGTGTCACTGATCCAGGACCTACATGTTCGCCAAACTCAGTGAATGTCACAGAAACCTTCTCTTCAGGATCCTTGGCCACTTTACGCATCTTTATGGGTCCTCTTTTCTTCTTTGGTTTTGCATCAGATGGCGGTGCTTCTGCTCCTGAAATGCCATTCTCACCTTCGGTGTCAGCTTCTGTCGGATGAGAAGGTTCTTCAGGAACATCATCATCAGCTTCTGTAGGCTGAGAATGTTCTGTAGTAACTCCATTATCAGCTTCTTTAGGCTTAGAATGTTCTCCAGTAACTCCATTAACATCATCCTCTGTTTCAACCTCTGGAACTTCAGAACCAACATCTTTTCCCACTTCGACTTCATCACCATCAACTTCCTCCTCATGAATTTTAGGAATTGCTTCAGAAACCTTTGTTCCTTCTTCTTCACCACCTTCTTGCCTTATTTCAACGGTTTCTTCTTCAATAGCAACTTTTTTGCTTATTTAACTTACGGATTTTGGTTCGGGCCTTGGGAACGTCTGCTTCTGTCTCTGCTTCCAAACCTTGGGAATGTCTGCTTCTTCTAACTTGAGGCGTTTTTCCTCCTCGTGTTTTCGGCATGTTAATTTGTTCCTTAAAAAAATAAAATCACAACTTGGTTGTTACTGTAAATTGCAAATCGAAGACGATACAGATCTATTGAGATAATAAGCAATCGATTAATTTTCATGATGCATGCAATCGATTAAGAGTAAGATAAATGAACGATCGNTTTTTTTCATTTCCCGGGTTTTAATAAAAAAATACGCGGTTGAAAATACTATAGCGTTTATTCTTTCTCTGTGCTATAATACAAAGATCAAAATCCCAAAACAATACGCGCTTCCAAATTTCATTTTGCCGCTCCGGATATAATAGCGTTTTAGTTAGTGAAACGCTATTATATTTCCACCCACCAACATACAATAGCAAAAACTAATTAAACACTATCTTACAATGCTATTAAAACCCTTATTTCTTGTAGTGCAGCCACGACTTACAAGCACCTGGATTCCTCACAAACAGTCTCTCCATGGTCAGGAATATACACCATGTGTAGGCTCTGGATCAAACATGAATATACATCATGTGTAGGCTATGAACAGAATGGGCAAAGCCTTCTTCTTTGTCTCGATTTGATGATGGACAGAGAACAACTCCAGCAAGAATCAGACCATACAAACTAGGATCAGACATTGGTAACTCACCAGTCCTGATCCTAGTGTTTTAAGAAAAATACACTGGACAGAATCTAAACAATTCATTCAGTTCAAATCCATGCAACCAAATTACTAAATACTCAGGTATGATAACTCATCAATTACATGGAATTTAGGCTATTTTAGTGACCATTTAAGAAACAACATGATTAAATGTCAAAACAGAGAGTAAATAACTAATATAATCTCCTTACACAGTTTAAGAATGCATCATTGGACCAGGAACAACATATTTATGCAAAACAAGATCAAACTTAATTTATAAATGGATTACAAGACCAGGAGACTCTCCTAGACCTCTAGGAATGCAACAAGATACACAACAGGTTACAGACAACTCGCCTAGACCATTCACAACATTAATAGTTTATCTAAAGCAATAACTAGTCATGACCATGCTAGCAAGCTACTAAACAATTTAAAACAGAACAACACATAACTTTTGTCTCATGGGACAAAACTAAGTTCAACAACTCTAGCAACTTGATCCTGCCCCAAGAACAAAACAATTCACACATCACAAATAAATAAACTAGAATATGAACTAGACAACACCTTGCTAGTAAATTCCTAGAACAGAACACACACAACTCTTAAGTATCATGGGACATAAACTAGGTTCAACAACTCTAGCAACTTTAAACTGTCCCTAGATAACCAAACACATCACTCAACACAACCAGACATAAATTACACAAGGTTTATTAAGGGTTAGGAGGTTAACTTACAACCAAGGAACCTGAGCTTGTTCCTTGAACCTCCAAGGCACACAGTTCACTTGAACTTGACAGATTTGGAGTTTGGGGTTCTCTACCCAACTCTGTTTCCTTGTGTGTGATTTCCCTTTGAACCTCTCTTGATTAAGACTCCTCCTTTCTTCATGTTTACCAGGCGCCCCCTTCTGGAACACAGTGAGAGACTACATCTTGAAAAGAACATCAGAATCACTTGTACAGATTTGGTTTGGACTTTTGTTTGCCAAACAGCACCAAAACCTTCTTTTTTCAATAGATCTCTTCATGCTGAGCAGGAGAAAGGGATATATACCTTGTGAGGTATCTGGACACGCCATGGTGGAATTCATGTTCTTCTTGAAGAGATTGAACATCTTGCTAGACAGAAACTCTCCAAGGGTTTGAAACAGCAATGAGGGTGATCTTGCGCTTGATTTGCGGAAGATTTTAGTTTCAGGAGTTTAAGAGCTCCGATGTCATGTGAGAATAGAGAATAACTGAAGATAAGATGGTGTATTTGTAATCCTGGTCGTGAGTAAACAAGAGAAGGGAACATAAAATCAGTTTGTAGTCAAGAAAAGAGAATAAGTAAGATTAGTGAAGTATAAGTGAGGAACAAGAAAGATTGATGGAGAATGAGTATAGGTCGTGTGAGACTGAGTATGAGAGTGTAAAGTAACCAGAGAGTAAGAGAATAGAGAGAATAAATGAAGGAGAAACTTAATTCTCACTTAAGTTCAAATCTGTGTACAAAGGAGGGCGTTATACCCAAATACACGCAATAGACAAATGGTAAATGAGGAAGAGTACAAGGGGGCACGTCCAGCTTGCACTTCTATTCTTCTGTCCAAAGCGGGTTTGAAATGGATGGCTGAGATGGGAGGATTTGAATTGGATGTCTGAGATGAAAAAGAGCTTCCAATGTGATAGTGACAGCTCCTAACAGCCAATTCTCTTATTTCCAACATGTGATTTTTATTTTATTTTAATCCCCACTTGTCCAGTCTTTCTCTCCAAAAGTCAGAACCTTATCTTAATTCAAATCTGCCTCTCAGGTTGAAGTTGGACGAATTTTACTCCTGTCTTGCCTTCCAAGACACTCTAGCTCAAGCTTGGTGGCTTGGCAGTCAAAACTGTACGGACAGACTTCATCTTTAAGTATCGGAACTCTTCTCTTCATCTTGTCTCTTTATTTCATTTCAACATTCTTCTCCTGATCTTATTTGTGCAAGTCAGCTTGATTACACTTAGCCATGCTTCTTTCTTCTCCATGCTAACAATGACTTGGCTCACAAATCTGTATGAAGCAGTCTCAACCTTCAAGTATCTAGATCACTTCTTCTTCTTGCCTTCTTTATTCCTCTGTACCAATACTTGGGTCGTGAACCAGCTTCTTCTTCTGGTCATTCCTTTCTTTATTTCAACACTCTGGGCGCTCCGAACGACACTTCACACCGCAACCCAAGAAACCCCCTTCTCTCTCTCTTACGGAGTTGAAGCAGTGATTCCAACAGAAATCGAAGTCCCAAGTCAATGGCGTATTCTATGCCCTGAAAACGTCGAACTCAACGAAGAGTTATTAATCGATCAACTCGACAAAATCGAAGAACGAAGAGAGAAAGCATCAGTCTAATTACAGAACTATTAACAAGCGGCATCCCATTACTACGACTCGAACGTGAGAAACCGTTCATTCTGTGTCGAGACTTAGTAGTACGAAAAATGTTCGACGGGAAAAAAGAGGAAGGAGCATGAAAGCTATGGAGAAGATGGGAAGGACCCTACAAAATAACCAAGGAAGTACGAGCTGGAGTCTACGACCTCGAACAATATAGAACCGGCAAACCTTAAATGCAACCTTGAAATGCATACAACCTCAAGAAATACTACAGATAAAAAGGTTCAACGCTTAACCTACAATTAACATTGAACTAAGGGAACATCGAACTAGACCAAAAAATGAACTATTGACATGCTTGATCCCCGATAAGGAACGTAGGCAGCTCGATATCGAGCGCAGCCAAAATAAAACAAAATCAAATTTACGTTAATGAACGAAATGCATCCCTCGACCTCATGAAGGTCCCAGAACAGATTCCTGATCAGTCTCTGTCTCTATTTTTTGAAACAATATAGGTATCTTATTATGAAATGTTGTCATACAGAGGTACTTACCCTAAAAAGTTCATTAACCCATAAAATATCATTACATTTCGACGAAAGTCCAAAAACAAAAACAAAAAACAAAAGAAAACAAACAATCAATCAGCTTGATTAACTGAATCCGAAGACACCATTGGGAGAACGAGATACTCCAAAGAAGGATCAGACACCTCGGCCTTCCCATGATCAATCGTACAATCAAGATCCTTATCCTGAGGCGCTTCAACCCAGCCTCGATCTCGAAACCACCTTCCAAATACTCAGTCAACACGTAATACGTGCCCTCATGTCCTGCAGACGGATCTCAGCCTCCCTCTCCACCTTCAGATCCCTCAACTTTCCCTTAATAACTTCCAGCACTTTCTCATGCTCTCGAACAAGGGATCGATGAGCACGACGAGACTCCTTCTTAATCGCCGCCTGTCGATTCTCAAACTCCCTCTTGAGCTTTTCCTCCATCGATCGAACATCTCCCTGAAGCACTATCTTCGCGTGCTCAGCTTCCAACACCCTATTTTCAAGAACAGACTTTTCCCTCTCGAGCTCGATCGACCTATCCTTCAACCCACGAATCTCCTCGACGCATCTCGAATCCAGCTCATCCGCTTTTGACGCAGCGACTCTCAGCTGTTGAATCACATTCAGATATCCTTCGACGTCTTCCTTACCGGGAAGATCGGTGAAAAACATCTCCATCATCGTGGCGTACTCATTACAAGTCACAATGGCCTGTCGACAGATGGATTATTAGAGAAGAAAATAATAAACACGAAATCCAAACGAATCGCTAACGTTGGCATTCACAACCGCCATACAAACATAATCTTCTCGAGTACGCATATCAGTGATATACCATGGTATTGGAGTCTATTAGGTATGTTTTCAGGTTCAGGAGCATTTTGGAGTAGAGTGATGATTTAGGTGTCCTTATGGAGCTTAAAGGAGAGTTTTTCGAGATGACTATGAAGATCAGACAATAAGGTTGATATCCAGATATACATCTCGATCGATACACATCTTGTGTAATCGATCGATGACGCTTCCATAGAAGATGAAGTCGAGATACTCCATCGATCGATGTACGCCATGTACCATCGATCGATATGAAGCGTGAAGAACAAGTCTGACATGGCCGACTTGAAGCCCAAGTTTTCCCAATATTACAAGATTTCCCCTGACGAATTTTTAACCTAATTACTCATATTTAAAGTTATGCCTATGTGTTTTGGCAAAGCATGCTTTTTGTGCTTTTTATGCTTTTTATTGTTTTGTGCTTTTGATACTATTTTATACTTAGCAATAAAGTATTCTTTTCATCTTATTCTCAAAGGTTATAGAATTCTAGATTTAGAAGAAACACACAAAGAGATTTGTTGTTCAAAAGAACCAAGAGTTCAATCCTTTAATCTTATGAATTTCTATTATTACCTAGCTGCTATGAATCACTTAGCCATGTCTGAGTAGATTCACTTGTTGGATTTAGGGTTCAAATAGTTATGAGGGATTAGCCCCAACTATGGAATGTATAGTTGTGATATTCATTATCCAGATGAACCCTAATGCTTACTCTAGAGTAGCTAACTAGAGTATGATCATGGAATGATTTAACTTGTTAATCATCTTCCTGAAATCATTTGGCATAAGCTTAGATCCTCTAGGGATGTGCGAGAGCCGGTCTATGATCTTGGTGGACACAGTTTCAATTCAATCTTATGCTATATCGATCGATACTCCTATAGAGTAATCGATCGACGGCAACCCATATCGTCCGATATCACTGTCAAAACATCGGTCGATATTGCCGGCAGACAGATCAATGAGCGAGTCTATATAGCGATAGCTATTGGATCTGTCTAAGAATCGAAGTTCTTATATATCTTGCAAGCAACTTACTAAAACATCTATATCATTATAATCCTGATTATATGAATAGCAAACTTGAATCTAACTACTTTCCTTAATTGTTATAAACCTAAACCTATTCTCTTTAGCAACTTACCATTGCTCACAACTGCAATTTACTATTTTAAACTAAATCAACCTAGCATAATCACTTAGGATTATATATTTTGTGTTCCTCAGTTCCCTGTGGATTCGATCCCTAAGTACTACAACGAACCTCTTATTTGAGAGAGTAATTCACTCCTTAGGGTTAAATATTTGAGTGATATTAAATTAGGCGCCGTTTCCGGGGAACTTTAATAGCCATTAGATTTAATCTGATTAGGTCTAGGTTATTTTTCTTTTATTGCTTAATCATCTTCTGACGCAAAAAAAATTTCTTGTCTTTTTCAGGTACATGCCCAGCAGTACTAGAACCAACAAGAACAACCAACTTGTGTACTCAGAAGACCCTCACAGTTTGGAACGTAGCATCCACAAAGGCTTACGTTCCGCATCGATCGACATCAACACCTCTTTGTCGACTGATACTCGCTTACCTCAGTCGACTGAGACACCTCCTTCGTCGACCGATACTCTCACAGCCAAATCAATCGACATCAACAACCATTCGTCGACCGATACCTTTCATCTGACATCGATCGATATACCTCACCTTACATCGACTGATACTAACCGGCGAGACATGGTAGCGCCTATTATTCTCACAACCGATGAGAATGGAGACCTGCGTGATCAAGATGGTCACCTGCGTAATGCAGCAGGTCAGAAGCTGAACGCTCAGAAGGAGATCATTTTTTAGCAAGAAACTGCACCTACAGACATCATTCAACCTGTAAAAGAGGCTAACCAAGCTAGAACTTTTGCTGACTACAACCGTCCGGATCAGTTCTATTCCAACCGATCAGCCATCCGCCCTCCTGCTATTCAGAGAGGAGATTTCGAGCTTAAGCCGCAGTACTACACACTTGTAGGAAAAATACCCTTATGTGGGTTGTGCCCTGAGCATCCTATAGACCATTTAGAGGTTCGAGGATCTCATAACCATCATCAAAGCTAATGGAGTCCCTAAAGACTATCTTCTCTGCAAGCTTTTCAAACACTCTCTATCTGGAGAAGCTTTGCAGTGGCTGAGACAACTACCACCAGGTTCTCTCACAACCTGGAGCGACATCAAAAACGCATTCCTGCGTAACTTTTTTGATGAGTCACACACTGAAGAATGAAGGAGAAATATTGCTACATTCACTCAGAATCCTGAAGAGTAATTCAAAGATGCATGGAACAAATTCAAGTCCTACCAACGAGATTGTCCACACCACGGATTCAACAAAGTGCAACTGCTTTGCACTTTCTACAGAGGCATCACCTTGGATTATCAAAGGGCTCTTGATACAGCTAGTGACGGCAACTTCAACACCAGGAATCCACAAGAGGCTGTGAAGTTAATTGATAACTTAGCTTCAAGCAACAACACAAAGAACTTTGTGAAGACAAAAGCTACATCATTCCTTGGGAAGGAATACATCAATGAAGTGCAAGCACAGCTGAATACCGTTCAGAAGTTACTAAACAAGCAGATTTGCTCAGTGGAGGATGCATACACTGCAAGTGAAGATTATACAGAAGAAGATGTGAACTAGATCAGTGGAGCTGGTTTTCAGAGATCTGGTAACCAAGTAGGATACAGAAACTTCACAGGCCAGAGAAGCAACTTCAACCAGAGTTCACAGAAGCCCAACACCTTCAGCAGCAGCAACCCCAACAACAACAAGAGCTATGGGAACTCATTCTACTCAAACCCACACCCACCCACCCAAGACAGTAAACTGGAAGAGATGCTAGACATGGTTCTTGACAGTCAGCAGAAACTCCAGACAGACTTCAATGAAAAGATTGACTCCATCTACAACACCCTCATCACAAAGCTAGATGCTTTAAACACCCATGTGAAGAAGCTAAAGACTCATGTGTTTCAGACAGGAGAAGCACTAAAGAAGCAGGAGTTTGTCAATAACCATAACATCAATGCCATCCTGGATGATGACTTTTAGCAAGAGGTAGTAGAATAGCTTCAAAGATCTGATGATGAGCGAGACTTCAGACTCGACTATTATCGATCGATATCATCCCGTGAACATCGACCGATACGATCCAATGTACATCGATCGATAGACTTTGATGAGCATCGATCGATGGACTTAGACGAATACCCTCACGAGTGCAGTGCAGTCAAGATTATGCCTCACGAAGCCTTCGCAGCGCGACACCCACATCCGCTCGTCCCTGTCAAAATCGATATGCACGACATCGATTGACATGATGACCCTCCCATCGATCGACAGGAAGACCTTGATATCGACCGACGCACTCCAGTCAGTGTCGCCCGATATACGGTACCCCAACGCCGAGTGAAACTTCCCAAGATAGATAGTGCACGTATTGACGCATTCCGGGAGCAGTATTACATTTCTAGAAGCCCTCAAAAAGCCATCATGGAGAGACCCACGGATATCTTTGAGTCCATGGAGATAGAAAAGGAAAATCATGGAAGAGTTCTCAGAAAAAGGAAAGAGAAGATACCCAAGTCTTATAAAAGGGAAGCTAATGAGAAATAATTGTCAAGCTTCAGAAAGAGAGTTCTGAGAATACCTAGAGAGAAACCCTTTGAAGAAGCCTACTTTTCACACAGATTGTGGATGTTTTTAAGAGAGACCAGAGAAACAGAAGAAGACATCAAGAGAATGTTTCACCAAGTCAGATAGTCTAAGGAAGAAGATCACACTGGAGAAGAAGAGCGATCCAGGGAAGTTCACAATACCATGTTCCATCAGAGGTGTTGAATTCCCTTGTGCCCTATGCGATACAGGATCTGGAGTTAGCATCCTACTCAAGCTTATGCAGACCAGCTAGGTCTGAAGATAGAGCCTACTGAAGAATCTTTCTTCTTTGTGGATTGTTCTCAGCAGAACTCTGGAGGAATAGTTAGAAACCTTGAGGTACAAATTGGAGAAACCTTAATTCCTACAGACTTCCATGTCTTGGCCAACAAACTCAACTTCAAGACTTCTCTATTACTTGGAAGAGCCTTCTTAGCCACAGTTGGAGCTGTTTGTGACCTGAAATCCAACAAGCTCTGCCTAACCCTCATCAACCCTACCATCCACTACAATCCTATTCCAGTCATCAAGTTTCTATGGATAAAGAGCTCAGCACTCATGGCAACTTGTTTCTGTGCCGACGAGTATGATTCCATGGCCGAGTACGAAACCGATCCAGCAGTATCGACTGATGGCAGTCTTCTACCATCGACCGATACCAGTCCACCCGAGTCGACCGATAGACACACATGGTCATCGATCGATATGATGTTCCAACAGATCAAAGACGAGTTTCCAGACGGCTATTTTAGCGCAGAAGATTGGGAAAAAGATCATTACATGCCAGAGCTAGCTAGCATCACTACCCAGGAGGAGTATAATGAAGATTATGAAGAGGAACGAGCCACAGAGTATAGATTTATTCGGGAAGATGAAGAAAAACTCCTCTGCCGACCTTCATCTACAGAGCATCGACCGATAGAGACCCTTCTCCATCGACCGATATGCCCCAACCCAGATCGCTCAAACGGCGTTTCGAATCAACGAGCAACAACCCCTACTGTGCACCAGTCTATGTCCCACATGAGCCACACGATGGAGATTACTCGATTGGGAGCTGGGCAATCAGTTACCATGAGATTTTTACAGTGGACACAGCACCACTACAACCTGCGATCCAACCTGAAGCACACGTATCGACCGACATGGAGCACCAACCACGCTCGACTTGTTCCTCAACAGATCGACCGATGCACATGCTCTTCCATCGATCGATAACACCACTACACCATCCGAGGTAAAAACTCATAATTTCAATTTTACATTACTAACACCGGATGAATTTGGTATTTTCAAGGATCCTGAAGGCCATGCACAAGCACTAGATGGAAGAATCATTCCAATCTCCAAAGAAGACGTTGCAGACATCCTTCAGATGGCCGATGGACCAGTCAGTCCCTTCCCACAACCACCCATCTACCAGAATGATCAGCACAAGCAACAAACACTTCATGAGCAAGATGGTGCAGATAACCTTCATCTCAACTCAGCAAATCCAAACTTTCAACGCCCATCGATCGATACATGGCAACGTGCATCGACCGATATACATCGCGAGTTTGGGAAGAGAGCTTTTAAGCACGGGATTCGTCTTTTCTTCTGGGAAAAGAAAGACGAATATGGTGTTTACAGAGATGAGAATGATTATGCAAGAAGCATAGCTGGCAACATCATCCATGTTTACAAAGAAGATATTGAGAAGCTGCTGAATAGAGCCACACTGTTTGGGCGCTCTTGTTTCTGTTTACCAGAGCACGCTGAACAGTTTGCTAAAGGAGTTCCAGTTTGCAAGCTCTACACACAAGCAGAGGTTACATACATGCTGAGTGAAAGAACCGGTGAACATAACTGGGAGATGGTAGCATTGAGGTCTGAACATGAGATGCCATAGCATCACTTCAAGGAGAACTACAGTGGAATCTGTCTGGTAATGACTTCGCTCGCAAATAGAGGAAAGCCATGCAAGAGGAAGTGAATGCTCTTCGCAAAGAACTAGAATCCCAGAAGCGGACATCGACCGATACAGCCCCATTAGCATCGATTGACACAACCTTCGAAAAACCTATCGAGAGTCACTTACAGAAGCTATCGATCGATGATATACCCAGCACATCGATCGATACTTGCGCGCCAGAGTTCTGTACCAGAGGAGAACTTGAAGAAACAACAAGAGAGATCTACAGATCTATTGAAGCCTGTGAAGACGAAGCGTATAGATTACTCGACAAATATTGGTTCCCGCTACAAAGTGACGTTCAAGGATTGAAATGCACAACAAAGGAAATTCAGAAGAAGATCGAAAGCATTAAGAACCAGCTCGCGAGCCGACCTGCACCATCCGCATCGATCGACGCACCTCTGAACCCATCGACCGAAAGACATTCATCCACATCGACCGATAGACCTACACCAAGATCGGTCGATACCATCCCTTCCCATGTGCAAAACACCCAAAACCTCGACACAATGAAAATGAGTACTAATCTAGAGCACACCTACAGCAACACTGGACAACATGAGTGCAGTTTAGCAAGCATTGAGGACTGGCTACAGAGAATCCACTATGATGTCCAAGGATTGCAAGCTAGTATGACCAGAAGCGAGAAAGCCACAAGAAGCTTCTTAACTTCATGGTTAGAAGAATCACAAGACAAGGAGGATACTTGTTTCCCAACAAGTACTTGCAACTCACCTCACTAGCCACCATACTTCCATAGTCAAGCTAACTGACTTCGACTAAGCACTGAGTGGGAGGCAACCCACTGTTAGGTATTTTCTTATTTAGTTTTATTTTATTTTTACTTATTACTTTCATTTTTATTTATTTCAGATAACACACGATCACCACCTATCGACCGATATGATCCTGTCGATGTCGCTCGACATAGACTTATCCATGACGATCGATGGAAGTGACTCACCATCGATCGATACAAACATCGGTCAGGTATATCGTTCACAATTTCGATATCAGTTATACATTTATTATTTCTTATGCTCTATGCTCCGACCAGTTATACACTGAGGACAGTGTATGATTGAAGTCTGGGGGAGTGAAATTACTGATGCTACTTTACCTTTTTGATCTCATTAAAAAGTTTTCAAAAATTGGTTTTATTGAGTCAAGAAAGGGACAAAAAGATTTCAAAAAAAAAATATTTGCTTTTTATCTTACCACTCTTTAGCACCATTCTTAGAATTGTTGATTGCAGAAAGTACTATAGATGCTAAAGTGGATCACCATTCACCTATGACAACACTTTTCATGATGGTTTGGAAGAACCAAAGCTGATTTCCAACCTAACCTGAAATCTGTTGCTTGTCTTGGGGATTGGTATACAAAGGATCGGAATCCTCCTACAAGTCTGGAAGGTAAAAGTCTCAATAATTTTGGTTTCTTTCTCTCCTCCTTTTGGCATCCCATAAAGAGAAAAATAAAAGATTGAGATGATTTCTTGAGAGGCAGAGGGAGAGGTACATTACCCATGACCCCACTATTCTAAGTCAAAGGAATGATCACACATTGTGGAAGCGAGGGACAGGTACATTACCTATGACCCCACTATTTGCCTACACTTTGTCAGAAAATACTACAAAAAGTAGTAGAAAAGTCAATAAGATGAACATATGATGTTCATTGGGATTGATGTAAAAGAAAAGAAAGTTTGGATTCAGAGAAGAGAGATAAAGAGAGAAAAGAAACCATGATGAGAATGCCTGAAACTTGTTTGACTTGAATCCAAGTGTTCTTTGATCGATACTCCCAAGGTAAAGCCTACACCTTTATTTTATGCATAAATGAAATCAGTAGAGGGGATAGACATACATGATTGTTTAAGTTGATTGGCTAGATGAAGTTGGCTGCTAAGCTAAGATATGGTACAATGTGCTTCTGTAGTTAGTAATATGAGATATGGCTTGCAACAAAGTAGAGGTGATGATTTTAAAGTTAAGATTTTATTTAGTCCCTACTGTTTTTAAACTTCTTCCAAAAGACTAACTAATGGTTTGCTTGAGGACAAGCAAAAGGTTAAATCTGGGGGAGTTGATATACCATGGTTTTGACCCACTTTTAGCCATGGAATTGATATGTTTTTATAATATATATATATATATATATATATATATATATATATGTTTTGGAGTCTATTAAGTATGCTTTCAGGTTCAGGAGCATTTTGGAGTAAAGTGATGATTTAGGTGCCGTTATGGAGCTTAAAGGAGAGTTTTCCGAGATGACTATGAAGATCAGACAATAAGGTCGATATCCAGATATACATATCGATCAATACACATCATGTGTAATCGATCGATGACGCTTCCATAGAAGATGAAGTCGAGATACTCTATCGATCGATGTACGCCATGTACCATCGATCGATATGAAGCGTGAAGAACAAGTCTGACTTGGCCGACATGAAGCCCAAGTTTTCCCAATATTACAAGATTACCCCTGACGAGTTTTTAACCTAATTGAACTCATATTTATAGTTATGCCTATGTGTTTTGGCAAAGCATGTTTTTGTGCTTTGTATGCTTTTTATTGTTTTGTGCTTTTGATACTATTTTATACTTAGCAATAAAGTATTCTTTTCATCTTATTCTCTAAGGTTATAGAATTCTAGATTTAGAAGAAACACACAAAGAGATTTGTTGTTCCAAAGAACCAAGAGTTCAATCTTCTAATCTTCTAATCTTATGAATTTCTATTATTACCTTGCTGCTATGAATCATTGACCATGTCTGAGTAGATTCACTTGTTAGATTTAGGGTTCAAATAGTTATGAGGGATTAGCCCCAGATATGGAATGTTGAGTTGTGATATTCATTATCCAGATGAACCCTAATGCTTACTCTAGAGTAGCTAACTAGAGTATGATCATGGAATGATTTAACTTGTTAATCATCTTCCTGAAATCATTTGGCATAAGCTTAGATCCTCTAGGGATGTGCGAGAGCCGTTCTATGATCTTGGTGAACACTGTTTCGATTCGATCTTATGCTATATCAATTGATACTCCTATAGAGTAATCGATCGACGGCAACCTATATCGTCTGATATCGCTGTCAAAACATCGGTCGATATTGCCGGCAGACAGATCAACTGGCGAATCTATATAGCAATAGCTATTGGATCTGTCTAAGAATCGAAATTCTTATATATCTTGAAAGCAACTTACTAAAACATCTATAGCATTATAATCCTGATTATCTGAATAGCAATCTTGAATCTAACTACTTTCCTTAATTGTTTTAAACCTAAACCTATTCTCTTTAGAAACTTACCATTGCTTACAACTGCAATTTACTATTTTAAACTAAATCAACCTAGCATAATCACTTAGGATTATATCTTTTGTGTTCCTCAGTTCCCTGTGGATTCGATCCCTAAGTACTACAACTGAACCTCTTATTTGAGAGAGTAATTCACTCCTTAGGGTTAAATATTTGAGTGAGTCGAGACCGTTTGATTTTCAGCCACCAGGAGAGAACTAGCCGGTGGTTGAGTAGGGATCCCGGGAAGTCGAACATTCGACCTCGAGCGAAGTACATGACCTCAAGGTCATTTACAAACTCTCTCTGACGTCCCAACCTTGAAGCTACATCAGTGCCGTCAAGAGAAGGACTCCTCCTTCTCACTCCTATAGATAAACGAAACATAAGAAAATGCACACAGAGTCAAGAAAGGAAAGCAAGTTTTAGCACTCGAAGAATTTAAAGTCAAAAAGGGAAAAAAAACTCACTAAGGCGACCACCACGTGGACGAATCCGATTCAACAAGCCAATAGGATTGGCGCGGCCTCGTCCCCGAGGAGTAGCAAGAGAATCTCGAATACGCTGCACGGTGAAGGTGGACCAACAAGTTTGACCTTGGCGTAGAGTCTCTACCAAACCCCAAAGCTCGAGTGTCATCGGGGCACTCCTAGAAAGCTCCACATTTAAGGAGGATAAAACGAAGGCTTAAGAGAAAGTAATATGAGCGCAAGAGTTAACGCCCCATATAAATAAAAATGAACCTATATCTCCTAACCAATTGCGGGGGAGTCGATTAAAGTCTAAGTCTCCGACCAAAGCCGAGTTTATTTTGAAAACGAATAATTTTTCTCTCCATCTGTCATCGCGACCAGGAATACCTTCAATGACAGTGCGACCATTACAAGGAGAATGAGGTAGGTGCTGGGAAAAGGCGCGTTATGCTTGATCGCGCAAAGTTGTCTTAACTCCTCTAAGCCGAACTTGAGACCTTCTTCTCGAGCTCGGACCCAAAAACCTAGAAAATAGCAAAGGAATTTGGGGCATATACGAGTAAAAGCCATCCTTATCTCAGCGAGAGCCTCAAGGAGGAATGGAGGAAGCGGGAACAACAGACCACAATCTTTGAAGTGCGTCACGTAAGCACCGCAGTACCCGTCACGAACGATCTCGGGATTTTCGTTATCCTCCACGATGCTGATCTCCACATCGTAGGGGATTCCCCACCGCTCGTGGATACTATCAAGATGCTTTCCCTCGACAATAGTAGGGAGATGAGGAGGGAACCTAACATTTTCCATCGAGATATCGAAAACTAGAAATTGTAAAGCGAGAGAGGAGAGAGATTCGAAGGAATCACAAGAAAGTAGATCCTTTCGACTTTCGATGAAGAAGTCGACCTATTTAATAAGGATCCAAAAAAGGTTCCCAAAGCAGGTGACGTCGACAAACAACCTCAACCGAACGATAGAAAATAGTCGACAAGGACGATACACGCGGCACCGCGCTCTCCGAGATGAGCGACGACAGGCGGTTGGATAAACCTTTTCGCCTCTTCAGTTTCTCCAAACTAAAAAGCTGGGGGGATATGTTGGACCCAAAATCAGGCCCATTAACTCGAAGCCTGTTGAAGAATCGTGCAGGAGAGTTCGAAGAGAATTCGAGGAAGTACAACGAGAACAAGGTTAGGCCCAATGTTCAAAGTAAGATCCAGGCCCATGTTTTATCATCACGTCGTGATTAGTGGACACCGCGAGGTCGAAATGGGACCCCAGAGATCGCGGAAGCAGTTAGAGTAAGGAAGGACTATAAAAAGAGAGCTAGAGTGACATTCAACACACACGAGAAAAACCCTAGAGCTATTCACTAATCACATCGACCTCATTCTTTAGATTTCTAGTTCGCTTTCTTGTACTCTTTGTTGTTATTTCTGATCTTGTTGATCACTTTGTAAACGAATTCTATATTCAATAAAAGTACATTTTTGTCAACCGAAGTCCGATTGTATTGTTGTGTTTAAGAGCATCGTTGCCCACATCCTTTGTCTTCCCTTGAATGAACTCTCGTTCTCTACAAAATACTGAGTGTGGATCTTAGGATCTACAACTAAGTACAATTATTGTTGGGGTCAAAATCGGTACGACAGAATCAATGGCCGAAACTCCCCACAGAAATATAAAAGGAATCGTTTTGTAAAACCCGAAGAATCGTTTTATAAAACTCGAGGATCGTTTTATAAAACTCGAGGACCGTTTTATAAAACTCGAGAATCGTTTTATAAAACCCGAGGCTCATTGTATAAAACTCGAGAATAGTTTTTTAAAACTCGAGGATCGTTTATAAAATTCGAGAATCGTTTTATAAAACTCAAAGAATCGTTTTATAAAACTCGAGAATCATTTTATAAAACTCGAAGAATTGTTTTATAAAACTCGAAGATCGTTTTATGAAACTCGAAGATCTTTTTATAAAACTCGAGAAGCCGTTTTATAAAACTCGAAGATCGTTTTATAAAACTCGAGAAGCCGTTTTATAAAGCTCGAAGATCGTTTTATAAAACTCGAGGATCATTTTATAAAACTCGAGAATCGTTTTATAAAACTCGAGGATCATTTTATAAAACTCGAGAAGCCGTTTTATAAAACTCGAAGATCGTTTTATAAAACTCGAGGATCGTTTTATAAAACTCGAGAAGCCATTTTATAAAACTCGAGAAGCTGTTTTGTAAAACAAGAAGATCGTTTTATAAAACTCGAGAAGCCATTTTATAAAACTCGAAGATCTTTTTATAAAACTCGAGAAGCCGTTTTATAAAACTCGAAGATCGTTTTATAAAACTAGAGAAGCCGTTTTATAAAACTCGAAGATCGTTTTATAAAACTCGAAGAATCGTTTTATAAAACTCGAGAATCGTTTTATAAAACACGAAGAATCGTTTTATAAAACTCGAAGAATCGTTTTATAAAACTCGAGAATCGTTTTATAAAACTCGAAGAATCGTTTTATAAAAATCGAGAATCGTTTTATAAAACTCGAAGAAACGTTTTATAAAACTCGAGGAATCGTTTTACGAAACCGCAAAAAACCGAAACAGCCGTAAAACGCGAACTAGTCACGACTAGTTCGCCCATGGGCGAACTAGGAGACACTCCACTAGTTCGCCGATGGGCGAACTAGGAGACACTCCACTAGTTCGCCCATCGGCGAACTAAGCCGGCCCAGCTTAGTTCGCCGATGGGCGAACTAGGAGTCACACAACTAGTTCCCCCATCGGCGAACTAAGCCAGCCCAGCTTAGTTCGTCGATGGGCGAACTAAGAGTCACTCAACTAGTTCGCCCATCGGCGAACTAAGCCGGCCCGGCTTAGTTCGCCGATGGGCGAACTAAAGACTTCTCGGATATCCCGCGCCTCGATCTCCCGCATCCCGATTCAAAACTTACGTCTTTCGACATGGTCGCATTCTGAACCACGCCCGAAACTTCTCCCGTTCCATCTCGATCCGACCTATCTTTCAAGTTTTACGATAAAAACCGTAAAACTTCGCTTTCTCGGAAAGAACTCGAGGAAATCGTTTAAAACGGCAACGGTTAAACGAAACACCAAACATTTCCTAAACTATACGATTTATTCGAGATTTCTCGTTAAAATCATAAAAAACTCGTTTTAAATAAAAAACGTCGAGAGAGTCGTAAAAAACGTGTTTTTAACAAAAAGTCGAGTAAATCGTAAAACCTTGCGATTAACTCGAGAAATTTATTAAAAACGACGTCAGATCAGGAAACGGTCCCGTAAAAAGTCGGAAAACGGTTTTTATCGCAAAACGGCCCTGAAGGACCTAAAACGCAATAAAAACCCATCTCGCGATTTCGACGGAATCTAACCCGCAGATTTGATAACGTTTTGACGGTTTACTCGCAGAAGGAAAATAAAAGTCAAGTTTAAAGATAAATGGAAGGTTTGAAGAGAAATAGAAGATTTCCGCGGAAGAAAAGGAAGGATCGAGAAGAATGGAAAATTCCCGATTTAGTCAAATCTGGGCGAAATGGAAAGATCGGATAGCCAAGGCGAGGAGTATATAGATAGGAGGTCTAGGGCAGAAGCAACACACACGAAATTCAGAGCTCTCACCACCAAAATTAGCATTTAAGAATATTTCCGTTTTTCTGTTAGCGAGCTGCGTCTCAATTAGGGTTTTCGTTCTTAAGCTTTTCGGCTACTCTTTTGTACCAGTTCTACGCAGATTCGGAATAAGAACCTCTTTGCTCTCTATTTCGTTTATTTTCATTCAAATTATAAGTTACCATTTTCTTATTTTTCGTTGTGCGGCTCTGCAGATAGCCGGTTCCTCTGGAAACTTAGGGTTTTCCCGAAGTTTCCTTTTTTAAGATTTATTTGACAGTGAGTGGATTTCGACACCCACAGTTTGGCGCTAGAAGGAGGGGGGGTCGGATCTATCTTACACCGTAGCCGCAACATGTCCAACGAAGAAACGATGACTGGTGACAACCAAACTCGCAACGAACGCGACAACGTTGAAACACCACTACCAAAAGACGCGCCTGCGGCCAACGCTACGAACGCTAACGCCGAGACCGTCGAAAAGATGCTTTCCGAGTTTAATAAAAAATCGGAAGAGCAGGAAAAGCTTATTGGTTCGCTCGCAAAACGGCTCGAAACCCTAACTTCGAGAACCAAAGCGATTCGCCCCCGCGGAACTACCAAAATCCACGGAAGGAGACTCGATTTCGGCGCTCCTACGGATCGTCCCAGAATCGATCAGGGAAACGTACCGGAAAAGGATTCCGGGAAAGAAAACCCTGACACGACACTGAACGAATCGGAAAAATCTCCTATTCGCGAACAGGAGACCGAAGGCGACGGCATCGAAAGGGTCAACTTGGAAACGAGCGACCAGGCCGACTCGACAGACGAAGACGCCAACGTCCATCCTAGGAGAAGAAAAACTCGCAGTCCTCAACCGGAGTCTTCTCCCGAACGTTCCTTTACTGGAGACGAAGGGGAACTCGACTTCGCGCGATACGCAAAAACTGCCGAGGAGCGATCTCCGGTCACTCGCAGCAAACGCCAACAAGGTCGGAAAACTGCTGGCGATCAGACCGAGATTCGCAATCTCCGCGAATACATCACCAAAACGGCCGCAGCGGTAAAAGCGGTGAAATCTTAGATTCACCACGCTACCAGTGCCGCACCCGAGATCGATCGACTAATGTACGAGTCTCAGAAAACGCCTTTCACGGCTCGTATCACCGAGATGAAACTGCCCGATCCCAGAAAGCTTAAGGTGCCAACTTACGACGGGACGTCCGATCCCAAAATGCACCTGCAAGCGTTCCAGATCACCATGGGACGAGCCAAGCTCAAGGACCACGAAAAAGACGCAGGCTACTGCCGTCTCTTCGTCGAAAACCTAGAAGGAGCTGCGCTCGAATGGTTCGCCAAACTTAGGCGAAACTCGATCGGAAGTTTCCGTCGACTGGCTTCGGAGTTCCTGAAACAGTACTCGATGTTCATTAACCCGGAAACCTCCGACGCCGATCTCTGGAGCTTGGTGCACGAGGAGGACGAATCTCTCCGCGATTTCATGAGTAGATNGGCTTCGGAGTTCCTGAAACAGTACTCGATGTTCATTAACCCGGAAACCTCCGACGCCGATCTCTGGAGCTTGGTGCACGAGGAGGACGAATCTCTCCGCGATTTCATGAGTAGATTCAAACTCGTCATGGCTAGGGTTAGCGGGATTAGCGACAAAGCCGCCATCGACGCGTTAAGGAAATCGCTCTGGTATAAATCGTAGTTCCGCAAATGGATAACTCTCGAGAAACCGCGGACGATCCAGGACGCGCTCCATAAGGCCACTGATTTTATAACCATCGAAGAGGAAACTAAAATCCTGTCCGAGAAGCATAAGCCGACGAAAACATCCGCTAAGGATAACGCGTCCGAGCAGAAGCAGAAAAAGAAAAGCTCTCGTAACGATAAATTCGTCCATCACGAGGGACAGGATCTCCGAGGGGCGCATAACTACACCATCAATTCCGGTTCGGAGCAAGGGCGAACTACGGGTAACACGTGGACGAGAAATTCGAATTACGACGAGAATTCTTTCTGCGACCTCCACCAAACCCACGGGCACTCCACCGTGAATTGCAAAGTTCTCGGCGCCAGACTGGCCGCAGAGTTAGTCGTGGGAGAACTTTCCGAGATATCTAGTGTCAAGGATCTCATCCGCGATTCGGACCGCGTCCCGAAGAATGACAAAAACACGCAAACTTCGCCTCAGGGAAATCAGTCAGGCAAAAAACGCGGACGAAAAGTACACGAGAAGGGTAACGATGCTAACCGCCGAAAAATCAACATGATCATCGGCAAATTGCCATACTTTAACGACACCGTCTCGTCAATAAAATCCTACCAACGTAAAGCCGAAACCGGCTCGAGTTGGAAGGTGCCGATGGACGATTCTCCGACAGGGGTAATCTCCTTCGACGATGCTGAAACCGGTGGAATCGACCAACCGCATGCCGATCCCCTTGTCATCGATTTGGTGATAAGCGATCTAGAGGTTGCTCGAATCCTGGTCATCTTCCGCAACACGCTAGCACGAATGGGAATCGATCTCTCGGAAGTCGAGCCGATCCCAAAACCGCTGACTAGTTTCTCCGGCGAAACGTCAATGACCCAGGGATCAATCCGACTACCGGTCATCGCGAAAGAAGTGACGAAAATCGTTAACTTTGCGGTAGTCGATTTCCCGGCTATCTACAACGTGATTATGGGCACGCCTTGGATAAATTCCATGAAGGCGGTTCTGTCCACGTATCACTTAGGCATCAAATTCCCGACGCCTACGGGAGTCGCAGTAATTTGGGGATGCCAAAGACAATCGCGATCTTGCTTCCTGGC
>CAKOAT010137710.1:0-10329 GCA_932364175.1 Eruca vesicaria subsp. sativa
CGGGAAAAAGGAAAGATCGAGACAAATGGAAGATTCTCATTAAGCTCGAATCTGGGCGAAATGGAAAGACTAAACCGCCTAGGAAGGGAGTATATAATCAAGAGGCATAGGGCAGAAGCAAGGGGGACGAAATCCAGAGCTCTCATCTGAGACTTTCACAACTTTTCTAGACTTAGAATTTTCCGCACTTAGAAACTTATGCTTTTTCTCGACAAGTTCGGTTTCTATGACTGGCGCTCAATTACTAGACGAACTCGCCCAGGCAGTTCGATCTCTGGTCCAGCTCTACCAACTGAACTACGTTCGACTTGATCCCCGAAAGGNGCCAAAGCCTTTGTAATTCCTTGTAATGATCGCAACGCTCTTACGCGAATCGGAAATAAGATCGACTTTCTTTATAAATTCGTTTTACTATGTTTTTCATATTTTCCGCATTTATTTGGTTACTTGTCGTTGGCTTTCGCAGAGATCCGGTTCCTCTGGAAAATTAGGGTTTTCCTAAGTTTCCTTATTTAACGGAAATTGACAAGTGTGAATTTCGGTTCCCACAGTCATCTCCTCGGATGTCGTTCTCTCCGTCGTACGGTTCCAAACTCGAGATCCGATTCGGTCAGTGGGGGGGGGGGTTTGCAGATGTTTGTTTGTTTGACGGGGGTCGGTTCGGCCCCTAGGCGATCCCAGCGGGGTTGACATCGGTTGATCTCGATCGGGAGTTCTCGATGTTGGTGGTGTTAGGATCCATAACCATTCTTAGAGTTCCTAGATAGGGTTCTTAGCAAGGGCATTTTTCGTTTATCTTCCCCACAGTCGGTACCAAAATGTAGATCCTAAAATCCACACTAAGTATTTTGTGGTGATCAAGAGTTTAATCTGGGGAAGACAAGTGATGTGGGCAACGATGCTCTTAAAACACAATGATACAATCAAAATTCGATTGACAAAAACCCGAACTTTATTGAATATGGGATTTTCTACAAAGTAATAATCGAGATGGAGAACAACTAAGGAAGATCGAAAGTATATGCAAACTAAATGTTAAAGAATGAGGTCGACGAGAATAGTGATTTTCTCTAGTGTTTTCTGTGTGTGTTATGTTCAGCTATAGCTCCTCTTTTATAGTCTTCTTTTTTCTAACTGCTTCTGTGATCTTTGGGATATTATTTCGACCTCATCGTGCTCAATAAGAGTCGAATTAATAGTGATGATGTATGGTGATATACCATGGTTTTGACCCACTTTTAGCCATGGTATTAATATGTTTTTATAATATATATATATATATATATATATATATATATATATATATATGTTTTGGAGTCTATTAGGTATGTTTTCAGGTTCAGAAGCATATTGGAGTAAAGTGATGATTTAGGTGCCCTTATGAAGCTTAAAGGAGAGTTTTCCGAGATGACTATGAAGATCAGACAACAAGGTCAATATCCAGAGATACATATCGATCGATACACATCATGTGTAATCGATCGATGACGCTTTCATAGAAGATGAAGTCGAGATACTCCATCGATCGATGTACACCATGTACCATCGATCGATATCAAGAGTGAAGAACAAGTCTTACTTGGCCGACTTGAAGCCAAAGTTTTCCCACTATTACAATATTTCCCCTGACGAGTTTTTAACCTAATTGAACTCATATTTATAGTTATGCCTATTAGTTTTGGCAAAGCTTGTTTTTATGTTTTCTTGTGCTTTGTATGCTTTTGATACTATTTTATAATTAGCAATAAAGTATTATTTTCATCTTAATTCTCAAAGGTTATAGATTTGTTGTTCCAAAGAACCAAGAGTTCAATCTTCTAATCTTATGAATTTCTATTATTACCTTGCTGCTATGAATCACTTAGCCATGTCTGAGTAGATTCACTTGTTAGATTTAGGGTTCAAATAGTTATGAGAGATTAGCCCCAACTATGGAATGTTGAGTTGTGATATTCATTATCCAAATGAACCCTAATGCTTACTCTAGAGTAGCTAACTAGAGTATGATCATGGAGTGATTTAACTTGTTAATCATTATCCTGAAATCATTTGGCATAAGCTTAGATCCTCTAGGGATGTGAGAGCCGGTATATGATCTTGGTGAACACAGTTTCGATTTGATCTTATGCTATATCGATCGATACTCCTATAGAGTTATCAATCGACGGCAACCCATATAGTCCGATATCGCTGTCAAAACATCGGTCGATATTGCCGGCAGTAAGATCAATGGAAAAGTCTATATAGCGACTGCTATTAAATCTGTCTAAGAATCGAAGTTCTTATATATCTTGCAAGATACTTACTAAAACATCTCTAGCGTTATAATCCTGATTTTCTGAATAGCAACCTTGAATCTAACTACTTTTTTATTGTTTTAAACCTAAGCATATTCTCTTAAGCAACTTATCATTGCTCACAACTGCAATTTATTGTTTTAAACTTAATCGACCTAGCATAATCACTTAGGATTACATCTTTTGTGTTCCTCAGTTCCCTGTGGATTCGATCCCTAAGTACTACAACTGAACCTCTTATTTGAGAGAGTAATTCACTCCTTAAGGTTAAATATTTGAGTGATATCATATGGGCCTGGGCCTGCTTAACTAAATGCTGAAATTGGGTCCAATAGTACACAAGAGAAAGAAAGAAGTCGAGTTATCTAGAAGATTATATCTTGTCAGCTGAGCTTGAAGGAGAGCGTCTACTATTAACCATTAACGATAGTTATATTGAAGCAAAGGAGAAAAATGTATGGAGAGATGCGAGCGAAGATGAAATAAACTCTACAATCAAGAACAAAACTAGAGATTTGGTTGAACTTCCGGTTAGAGAAAAAGCAATAGGTTTGAAGTGGGTCTTCAAGGTGACACGTAACTCGGATGGAAGTATCAATAAATATAAGGCAAGATTAGTAGCAAAGGGCTACATGCAGAGGCATGGTATTGACTTTGAGGAAGTGTTTGCACCTGTTGCACGCATTGAGACTGTATGCTTATTCTTGCATTAACAGCCTCTAAAGGCTGGGAAGTACACAATCTAGACGTCAAAACGACATTCCTCCATGGTGACTTGAAGGAAGAAGTTTATGTTTCACAACCAGAAGGTCTTGAGGTCAAAGGAAAAGAGAATAAGGTGTACAAACTAAATAAGGCATTCTATGGTTTGCGAAAACCTCCATAGGCATGAAATGAGAAGTTCAGTGAAGTACTTAGCAAGTTGAAATTTGTTAAATGCTCAAAGGAACGAACATTGTATCGTCGACAAGAGAAAGGACATCACCTTGCTGTATCAGTATATATCGATGACCTTCTTGTCACGGGAACAAGTCTTGAACTAATTCACGATTTCAAAAGGGAATTTTTGTGAAAATTGCGATGCGTGCCTTAGGAAAGTTAACCTACTATCTTGGCATCAAAGTAGATCAACACGAGGGAGGAATTACGCTAAGGCAAGAACATTATGCTAAGAAAATATAAGAAGAAACAGGGATGAAAGATTGCAAGATGGTTCATATGTACCAACGGACACAAGTTTAAGACTCTCAAAAGGGCAGAATGAAGAAGGCATAGGCGAGAAGGAATATAGGAGAAGCATCAGGTTTTTAAGATATTTACTTCACACATACCCTATCTATCTTATGTTGTTGGAGTCCTAGGCATGTACATGCATGAACCTAAGCGATCTCATGGAGCCGCTATGAAACATATTTTGAGCTACTTGCAAGGAATGTTGGACATGGACTTACGTTCGTAAGAGCAAGCGAGACAAAATTAATGGGATTCAGTGACAATAGTCATTATGTAGACGAAGATGATGAAAGAAGCACGACTGGTCATGTTTTCTATATCTCAGATTCGCCTATCACTTGGTGTTCTTGCAAGCAGAAGATAGTTGTTTTATCTTGTGAAGCAGAGTTTATGGATGCGATGGAGGCAGCTAAACAAGTCATATGGATTCAGGAACTTCTTGGTGTGATAGTTGGAAAAAGATGCGAGAGGGTGGTGATATACATTGTAAATAAATGATACATAGCCCTCACTAAGAATCTGGTGTTTCAAGGTCGTAGTAAGCATATACATCGACGTTATACGAGAATGTGTCGACATTAACTTAATCGAAGTCCAACATACCAGGGAATGAACACAGAGCTGACATTTTAACTAAATCACTTGAGAGAATACGATACAAGGAGATGAGGAGCTTAATAGGTGATATCTTGCCTATTTGCATTGTTTTACCCATTCATCCATGAGCATTTTCATCATATAGATTAGGATTTAGCCATGTCTAGGTTGAATTTTGCATTCATTGTCCTTATTAGGTGTTGGAATGTGCCATGGAGTGATTTGAGATGTTTAGGAGCATTAAGATCCAAAAGGAGCTGAATGATGAGCATGAATGGAGCCTTTAAAGAAATCTTCTGTTGCTAATATTTTGTGGCGACACAGAAAATTGAGTTAGCTTTCTAATGGAAGTGGTTTCAAGTCGTTTGATGATGTAATGAAGGAGTTATGACCAATTTACTAGAGGCATATCCATCCTGTTCGGGCATCCTGGAGCGGGGTCATGGCAGCGGGGTCAGGGGGTCGGCCCAGACCACAGCGGGGTCAGGGGGCCGCTCGGCTTTACGGAAAGCCCCACAGCGGGGTTGTGCTGCGGGGTTGTGACCCCGCTACGCGCCTATGTTTGGACGAAAAATGCTTGTTTTGAGGACCTTTTTGCAATTTTGTTTTTTATGTTTTGAGTTGGAAAAACCTAAGTTTAAGTACTCTTTGTAGCCTACCAGGTAGATCATCTTTGTTCTTGAAGAGAAACCATTTAAAATCCTTTGTTTTACTTTTCTATTTCATCATCTACATGATTAAGCTTGAATCTAACATGAGTTTAAAAGTAATCATGATGATTAGTGAGTAAATCACCTTTTGAATTCATGGGTCAGGGAGATTAAGGGTGATTAGGTTAGTTCTATGTTTTTTTAGTGTAGATTCTTGTTCTTTGCTAGTAGAGTATTCATAATGCATTTTCTGAGTTAACCACTCAAAAGTTGATTAATAGGCATTTCCCACCCAAAAGGTGTTCGATGAAATGCCTGAGACAACTCTCCTAGGCTTTTAGTATACTTTGCCAAAGACATTTGTTGTTCAAGGTGCTAAGATAGCTAATAGACTTGTTAGTAATAATTGCTTTCTTATTATTCAACCAAAGACATTTGATGTTTGAGATATGTTAGCAAATGAACATTCATCTAGACATAGAGCTTGTTTAGAATTGTGTCTAGGCTTAAGGTCGATAGTTTGATTGATCATTTGCCATCCTTAGTTCGAAACTTGATCACCCAAGATCTAATCCCTACTCCCATGAGTTCATCTTTCTCTTAATCAAGGAAGTTATTTCAGTTATCGCTTTTCTTATTCTTAGTTATAGTTTAAAACCATCATCTATTCGATTGCACTTAGATTAAGTGAGTACTTGCATTCTCAGTGCTTTAAAATCCCTCAGAACTAGTTCGACAATCTCTTATACTACAACATTTGTCTTAGGAGTCTTGAAAACTCCTAACATCAATAGGCATTGGAGATTTTTCGTAACATGACTTCAAGCTTAAGGGGAAGAATGTTGGTCTAAGCTTGAAGATGATTTGAGATACAAGCTAAGTTCCTAATCTTATCGAGTTATGGTTTAAAAATGATTATAAAAATGAAATACTGAAATATGTTAAGTTCATAAAGATTAAGAGATATATAATCATTGTTGCATAACTTATGAGTTCTATGAGATTAAGAATTTAAGGTTTTAAGTGATTTTTTAAGATAGTTATTTTTATTATTGAATTCTTGTTTTGTGTTCTTAAGATCCGGAATCTATAAGATATATAGCAAAATTCAAAAATAAATTTCTTCTTTTATTAGAAAAGTGTAATGAGTAGTATAATGATCCATTGCATTCCGATTATCCCTTATATATTATTTGATAAGTGATTTTGCTATGTGTCATAACCATATTAAGTTTGAAATAAAAATGATGACAGTACATGTTAACAAAGATGACAAGACTTGAAGCAAATTGGGACATGAACATTACATTTAATATTGATTTATATTTTTGATAAGAATTTTAGAATATGAGAATAACTCATAGACAATCATTAATATAACAATAAATGATAGTATAATAGTACACATAGAAATATAATCATATTTTATAACTTTCAAAATATTCTTTAATTCTACTTTATAATTTTTTTTATTATAACAATTCTTCAAATTTTATACAGGTTTTTAAAAATTATAATTTTTAGTTCCAATATCATTTTTAATATCTACAAATTCTAGAAATATTATTTAGTTTTACGATTTGTTAATTATATATCTGACAAAACCTTCTCATAGTTTTATAGAATTTGATTTAATATATTTCAACGAAAAAGAAATAGATAACAAAACTTTCCAACATTATAATTTCATATATATATATATATATATATATATATATCAGTAAATAAAAATTTATTTATTTTTATATTAACTTTTACAAAGAAATTAAATTTAAATTTAAAATTCTATATTGTAAATAAATAACAAAGTCTAAAATCTAACAAAAAATATTTTAATTTAATAAATTTTGAAAAAAGTTATCATGATAAGATGTGAAATATTACAAACAAATAACCGAAATAACTGGTGTCCCAGCCCGCTACAAAACCTTGGAGCAAAAAAGCTCGATGTCTTAATGACAAAGATTACTTGTGATGGATTAATTAATGTGTTTTTGTATTTATTATATATATATATATATTTTCAGCAACATAAACAGACTCTAAATAGAATATACAAACCAAACTGGTAACTCGACATCCGTTGAACAACATAAAACGACTGTTTCCTGGCACTGCGTGCTAGTTTGTTGGCCTTGGTATTTAACGTTCTGTGGATATGAATGATCTCAGAATGAGTAAATTTTTTTTGAAAAAGCTTTATATTGTCCAAGTAATTTGCAAAGGCTGGCCCTTCCTCTGGTGAAAAAACCATCTTCACCAATTGGATGCAATCCATAGCAAACGTGACATGAAATTGACGCAAGTTCCTCATAATTTCCATAGCTTAGATGAGCGATTTTATCTCCACATGCAGTGGCGATGTACTTTTTCTCGTATTCCTTGCCCCCATGAGTTCTCGAAAACCCAGAAGGGTACTATACCAATCCTGACCCCAAAATTTATCCTGATCTTTCCAAGACCCATCTGTAAAGTACCAACTACCAAGAATTAGTGGTAAACTAGCCTCACCAGCCTCTTGTTCTCCCCGAGTGTTTTGTTTTATTGATTCCTGAGTTTCCTTCCATAATAGCGATACAGTCTCTGCCAACCGCAATATATCCTTGGGATCTACATCAATATTATTGAAGATTTTATTATTCTTTGACTTCCAAATATACCATAAAATCAGAATAAATTGGTGATCATCCATTTCTGGCTTTACCCTCCAATATAAGTGATCCATGTTAGTGAATAAAGCTTCAGTTGGAAAAACATCCGGATTTTGTATTATTATATGGAGATAAAAAAAAAACTATATATGGACTGCTAGGACTGTACACATTTAACTGAACCTAAAAACCGAATCGACTGAAAAATGAATTTTGGTTCGGGCTTGGATCTCAACAATTACCCGAGCAGATTTTATATCATATCTATAGAACTGAGAAATTGAAATTAAATCAGAACCAAACTAAGGATCGAATGGGTATCCAAATTTATATAATATAATTCTTTTAATAATATAGTTTACAATAGTAATTATATTTATTTTTGAAATAAGCAGATAATATAAAAAAAAACTACTTACAAACAAAATACCAAAAAAAACTCAATATCAAAATACTTTTTATCCTAAATATTTTAATTATCTAAACTACATTATTTATCCGAAAATCCAAAAATCTAATATTTTATTGGAAAACTTGAATTTCGTAACTTTTAACTAGAATTAACCGTGAAATCAGAACCAAACGGCATCCAAAATTAGTTCGAATTTAAGTTGGTTCCCAAATTTACTATCAGAACTAAATTAACCAAACCGTACCAATTTTTCTTAATAAATAGCCAAACGGATCCTAAACCTCTAGAACCAAAGAAATGAAGTAACCATACCAAACTGAAATGAAAACCGAATGCCCATAGCTATGACATGCAACACAAATATTTTTAGGGCGTAAGTCAGCTTTGTACAATACCTAAGGAAAAAGAATTTGGTCAACAACAATTGTTTTTAATGGTTTCTTGAAAAAAAACATTTGGTATTTTTAGAACAACTAAAATGGTAGATATCATCAATGTGTTTATAACTGAAGTTTATAAGATGAGTCCAAACTAAAACATATATAGAATACTAGGATTAGCCTGGGCTATGCCTGGAATTTAAACATAATTGTAATAATAGTATAAATAGATATATTATATTAAAATTGAATAAGAAAATATAATTAAAATGTCAATTTATAATTTTTTTAATTTACTTATTATGTTGTCGTAAAAATTTTGAAATTATTAAAGCTCAGTATTTTCTATATTTTCAATATTAAAAATTAGTGGAGGGTAAGTAATATGAAATTAAATGTAACTAAATTTTGTTTATGCCTTACATACTTTTATCTTAGTTATTTATGTTTTCATATTAAAAAAATTGTTAAAATTTACAACTCATTTTAAACCTAGTTATGTTTTTAAAATCATTGAGTTTCTATTTCTCTGGTATCGGTCCTAACTAAAACGTAGAAACCAACTTTTTACATTTTTTTTTATATCAAACAATGATAATAGATTATTTTGGTTTGATAGAGTATCAAAGGTATTTTAGTAGGCTGGCCAAAGGAACCAAATTTATAGCCAAATTGTTGCACAAAAAAAGGTTTAAAGGATTGTTTTGATCAACTTGCAACATAATTAAGAAAAAATAAAATTCCTAAACATGGTTTTTGATTGAAACAATTGTTAGAAGAGACTTTTTTAATTCAACTAAACTATGACCTTGAAACTATTTATAAAAAGAACCAATTGAGTAAAATACCAAAACAACAATTACACTGTTGGTCTCCAAACACATTGCAAATAAATTAAGGAGGAAATTACTAGAATGATACACAAAAGTTGGTATATGACTAGAATAGTATACATTTTCTAAAAATTACTAAAATATTTTTAGACTCTTAGTAAATTACAATAAACACCCTTGTTTAATTTTGTTACTATTGATACAAATTTTAATTATTAAATCCACATCATAATTTTGACAATCCACGTCACTAACTAATTTGTGTCATCAACAGTTACACTGGAAAATCAACAGTCCCATATCTCCGGTGAACAAAAAAAAAAGTCTTAATGTCACAACTTCTCCGTCACAACTTTCGTTAAACCCTAACCGATTACGAAATCACAAAATCACGAAATCATCTTCGTCACAACTATACTCTCGTTTCAAACATTGTTTCCGATATCGTGAATCATCTTCGTCGACCTCGTTAAACCCTAACCGTCTCCGATATCATCTTCGTCGACATCCTCTTCTCTGCAAAAGTTTCGACGTAATCGTTTCTACGACATCATCTTCTCATCTTCTCTGGTATGTTGTGCCTGAGTTTGATTTACGACGTGTCTGAGTTATAGATTATGTTGTTACTGAGTTATTGTATAGTGTAGCTGAGTTGAGTTTGATTTATGAAGTGGCTGAGTTATTGATTATGATCCGACTGAGTTATTGATTATGTTTTGGCTGAGTTATTGATTACTGTGGCTGAGTTATATATTATGTTTTGACTGAGGTTTTGATTATGTTTCGGCTGAGTTTTGTTTCTATTACGACTGCCTTATATGGTGGCTGGGTTATTTATTATGTTGTGGCTGAGTTTTGTTTCTATTGCGGCTGATTTATCTATATATGTGTTTTAGGATCAGATGGCTATTTCTGAAGATCAAGCACGGGATTATCCTCCACGACTTTACGCTGAAGGGGCTTGTAATCTAGAAAATAAAGAGATTAATCATAATTTTCAGATGGGAGATTTCCCTAGCGTCAGAGAAGCAATAGGACGGGATGTGTGGGATCACATGAGGCAGGGTCCTCTTGGAATTATTGTGAAGCTAGCTGAACGCAAAAGCGTGTGGTCTGGTAGGACTGTCCACTATCTACTATGTCGACAGCTTCGAGTATACATGAAGGAGATTTGGAGTCTAGTTGGTGATGAACATATCAGGTTTAGCTTACTCGAATTTGGTGAGATCACTGGGTTAAACACAGATCCAGTGCCAACATAAAGTTTTGAACATGA
>CAKOAT010137710.1:17086-52554 GCA_932364175.1 Eruca vesicaria subsp. sativa
TGGAGAAAGTTCTGTTTTGATAACAGATACGACATAGGAGACTTAATTGTGTTCAATGTGGTTGGAGATGGGAAAACTTCTCCATTGATGTGTGTATGTCCGGAAAGCAAAGAGTGTTCTGAAATACTGAGCAAACACTTGACCAGAAAGAGTGGTGAGTCTTTTCTGTTGGAGTTGAATTGCGAAGAGTGTTCTTTCTCCCAATCATTGCTTCTGGTTTAACTTTCTTATTTTGTCTTGTTCTGGAGGTCACATTGCTTATGGCTCAACTTCGTCGTCCCTTCGTCTCACCGGTCGTACTGCCTAAGGCTGTAATGAATGTAGTAGGCTGTAATGAATGTAGTAGCTAGGTCATTTGGTTTGTTTCCTTTTCATAACTCTTGTAATGTGCTCTGCATCGTTTGGACTTGTAATGTACTCTATTTAAGTCTCTTCTATATAACATAACCCAGCCGGTAGGGAATAATAACCCAGCCGTCAATTTTAATAACTCAGCTGAAAGTTCGATAACTCAGCCGGTAGTGAATAATAACCCAGCCGTCAATTTTAATAACTCAGCTGAAAGTTCGATAACTCAGCCGGTAGGGAATAATAACCCAGCCGTCAATTTCAATAACTCAGCCTTCATGTTCAATAACTCAGCCGGTTGGGAATAATTACCCAGCCTTCAATTTTAATAATAAATTTAGTTAACTCAGCCACTTTATATTATGAGATCTCTCGTATTATCAACTAATTAATAACTCGGTCACATTATTTAGTTAACTCGGTCACATTATTTAGTTAACTCAGCCACTTTGTATTATGAGATCTCTTATTTTAGCAACTAATTAATAACTCGGTCACATTATTTAGTTAACTCAGCCACGTTGTATTATGAGATCTCTCGTATTATCAACTAATTAATAACTCGGTCGCATTATTTAGTTAACTCAGCCACTTTGTATACAGAAATTGAAATTTCAAAGAAAAAACTAAAATCCATAACCCAGATGTAATACAACCAATAGTCTACAAACTGAAAATGCAAAGAAAATCAAAATAATAATAATAATACATCTTCACCACTTGCTTGTGTTAAAAATCAAGCTCATCGGTTTCAAAATCACGGAAGAACAGCCCAACCTCTTTAATCCAGAAACAACGGTCACACATGTTGTCACCCTTACTGGTACCAATGGTCCACAGGCTGAACCAGTTTCTTTCCACAACAGAGCAACATTGACAACTGGTGAACTATGGCATTACCAATGAAATGAACTCCAACTTCTTTGAGCGGAAGTCTTCGCCATGCCACAAACCCCATCCCCACTTCACAGATCGCACTAGTTCCCCAACCCTAGCAGCAGATTCCCTTGTAAAACGAGCAAAGTACTCCTCTTCATTCCAAAAAATTTTCCTAATCATTGCGTATGCATACACGGCACGCTCATATCCTGCATCCGCTGCACTCTTCATGAGAGTAAGACCTTCTTCTCGAAGCTCATATGTGAAGAAAAACTGGACACCCTTCATATATAGTGTGCTTGGGTTTCCCTCAGCGTAACAAGTTCGGAACAAAGAAATAGGCATAGGGGCTTCCCATGGATATGATAGCAAATCAAAAAAATGATATACCCTACACCGCTCTGTTAACGCCTTCATCGACTTGCACGAAGCTCTGAGGTTATAGAAATCTTTAATGGAATTACTGGCCACACGTTCAACAACTAACGCTTGAATTTCTTCAGGCATTTCGAGAATCAAGAAACCTTCCATTTTCTAAGATAATCAGTTTGTGTCGACAAGGGTGAACTGATTGCGTGTTTATATAACGAGTTGAAAAGGGGTCTTCTGTTTTCGAGAAGGCGACCTTTCATGATCCTCGCATGGCATGCAACGTTCCGTTTTATATTTCAACAACTCAGCCTTAAGAGCATTAATAACTCAACTGTACCATGTCATTAATTCAGTTTTATATTTCAATAACTCAGCCTTTAATTTCAGGTTAATTGTGACCAGTCGTAGCATGTCAATAACTCAGCCGCCATAACCGCAACCTTTCGTGTTTTTGAGCGGGAACAAAATAACTCAGTCTTAAATTTTAATAACTCAGTCGCTTTGTGTAACCTAATCTTTAGCTTTGTGTAACTCAGTCCTCTTCTCGCTTTTCTCTCGTATTATAACTCAGTCTTAAATTTCAGAAACAGTTATGTCGGTTGTCCCTGGTTGGTCTTTATCGCTAGCGAACAATGTCAATGCTATTCTAAGCTCGGCAGATTGGGATAACCTACCCTTTCTGAACCCTGGTTCTGGTGTAAATGTTTCCAAAACCACCGTAGAGTGGTTTACATTCTTGCATGACCTATCGGTTGCGATATCGCCCATTCTTCGAGAAGGGTGGGTTCATGAGTGGCCGACTTACCGTGTCATTCCCGCTCATTTTAAGGAATGCTGATTTCTTGAACTCGCTGTAAGCATCCATTATGTATCCCTATTAAATTTATCATTTTCTTATATTCGTTATGTTAACATTTTATTTATTTTTTAGCGAAATAACACTTGGGATCTGAAGCATAATTACGAAGTTTGGGAGAATTTTAATCGCGTAGCCAGAACGATATTTCGTCATCAAATGCGGGTGTTGAAGAGGAATTGGGCGCTTGGTGGGCAGAAGCCTGATTGGATGCTAACCAGAGTTTGGCTTGCTCTCGTGGATATGTTTGAAGAATTTGGACCTGATAACTTTGGTTTTTAGAAATGTTGTGTTTCGTATTTAGTTATGTTATTTTGAAAGTCAGCCATAGCGTTTATGTAACTCAACCGCTGTAATATTATTAACTCAGCCGCAGTAAATTATTAACTAAGCCTTTTATTTAACTCAGCCTTTTACTTAGCGTAGCCTTTTGATTAACTCAGCCACAATATATTAATACTCAGCCTTTTATTTAACTGAGCCACGGTATACTCTAAATCAGCGTTTTATTAAACTTACACTTTTATTTAACTCAGCCACAATATATTAATAACTCAGCCTTTTATTTAACTGGGTCACGGTATACTCTAACTCAGCCTTTTATTTATTAAACTTACACTTTTATTTAACTCAGCCGCAGTAGACTATAACTCAGCCGTAGTAGAACTATAACTCAGTCCTAGCATGTCAATAACTCAGCCATAATTAGAAACATTAAAATCAATAACTCAGCTGTAATACAACATAGTTTACATATCAATACAACACTTTTAAATCGGACAAGTTTTCGCATTATGTCCATTCTGTCTACAACGAGAACACATGTGTTCTTTCCGAGGACGTTTGTTTTCAAGTGCAACCTCTAAAGCAGATTTCATCCTATTTTTTTAGGCCTTCCTGGCTGAAGACGAATAGACGGGGGAAAGCATGCTAGGTTAACCACGTTATCTAGAACTGGTAGCGCTGAATCAACCGGCATGACCAAATAAGCGCATGCGCTCACCAAATAAGCGCTGGTATAGTAAGGACTGCACAAGGATATACGACAAATATTCTTGGACTCCGCAGCTGCAATTGCATGCGAACATGGTAATCTCTCCAGCTGGAAACGCCGGCATGTGCACTTTCTCCTTTCCAAGTTAACAACATGCAAAGATTCACCATATGTAACTTCAGTGTGATGAGTATCGATTCTTTGTACAGTCAATAGTCTCACGGTAGTAACACGACCCTATTATAAATAAAAAATGAACAATGAAAAACATAAGAGACTGAGTTATGAAATCTACTTAGGCTGACTTACTAAAATATAAGGTTGACTTATGACATCTATTTAGGCGGACTTATCATTGATACGGCTTACTTATGAAAGCTATTTAGGCTGACTTATCATTAATACGGCTGAGTTATGATATCTACTTAAGCTGACTTACTAAATGAAACGGCTGACTTATTTAATAAGTACGACTGACTTACAAGTAGTAGTTTCTCTACAGCACGTGTAAGCATGGTACGCTGCGATTCAGCATCCTCTCTCCGTTCAGCAAACCATCTGGTCATCATAACCCGTATCGATTCTAGTAGTCGAACAATGTTAAGACCTCTAGCATTTGATAATGCTCTATTCATTGATTCCGCTATGTTCGTAGTCATCAAATTGTACCTTTCACCTGGGAAATGAACACGCGCCCACAGTTTGACATCGGCTCTTTGGAGGTACCCATGAAGCTCAGGATTAATAGCTTCAATCTCCTCGAACATTGCATTAAAGTCAGGCATCCTGAAACATCATGCCGCTTTCTTCACTAGACAAAATACATCTTTCCCTTTGTATCATCCCAAAATGTTCTTATATAAATGGTACGTGCAAATTCCTCGAGAAGCCAACGGATACACATTTCGAATAGCCTTCCGAATCGAGTTATGCCTATCTGAGATTATCGCAAGACCCTTGTCGTCAGAAATCAAAACTTTTAGTTGCGTAAAAAAAACAGTTCCACGAATCGTCATTTTCTGTATCAACCACACCGAAGGCGATTGGAAAAACCTGAAAGTTTCCATCCTGAACTAGTGCTGTTAGAAGCGTCTCTTTGTATTTGCCATTAAGAAACGTACCATCGACAACCACAACTTTGCGCATGAAAGGAAACCCATTTATGCTCGCGCCAAACGCAAGGAACACATACAAGAATCTTCCAAACTCATTGATTTGAAGACGAGTTATTGTATCAGGATTTTCTCTTCTAGTCATGAATAAGTAAGAAGGCAAGTTTTCAAAACCACTCTCAGGTGTTCCCATATCGATTTCCCTTGAAAATTTCAGAGTCTTATATGATTTCCAATAATCCATCTGTCCAAATGAATACAAATAATAACTCAGCCAAATCACTTAAGTAACTCAGCTTGAACGTACAAATAACTTAGTTGGATAACTTAAATAACTCAGCCGTAACGTATAAATAACCCAGCCCATATACTTACTAACTCAGCCGAAACGTTGAAGTTTAAATAAACCAGCCAGATAATTCAACTAACTCAGCTGCATCGTTCGATGTTTATATAAGTCAGCCTATCACTTAATTAGCACAGCCGGACGTTAATATAAGTCAGCCATAAAGTGTAGATATAACTCAGCTGTAACGTTGATATAAGTCAGCCATACTACAACAATTACCTTGAGACCGAACTGTTTATTGAGAGCTATTCCCACGCTCGTAGGTCGAACGGCCGGACCAACGTCGCCGAGAAAGTTTCTGTACAATTCTCCTAAAATATCTGGTGTTGCTTGTCGAGATCGATTAGAACGCTCAGTTACAAAACATGTATGTTCCGAATCGTAAATACGAACATAGAATGTCGGGGAATCCCCTTGTGTTGAAGCACGAACTCTCCAGAGACTGTAAGCTCAAGAACTTGGAGCTTGAGAAGTTGCTGCAGTGGTGGAGTTTTGGTTCGCGTACTTGTGTTACACACAGAGAATGGTGTGTGACACACACTTCGGAAAATAGGAAAAGGAATCATCAAGATGCGGTGATGTGGAATATTTCTATATGTTTGGTTGACGAAATTAGAAGATTTATGATGCTAAAATATAGGAAAATAATATATTAGATAATAGAAAAAGATTAGTTAATAGATATTTTGGTTTTACCTAATTTGGGGATTAGGGTTTTTCACGTTGTAATTTTCAGAGGGAAACACAAAGGGTTTTGGGGTTTCATAGCTGAGTGAATTGGTAGGCTTGATCAACAGGTGTTGAGGCAAGCAACTTGGGTGTTTTAGGAATCGATCCGTGTCGAGTCGTGTAATTTGGATCAAACAAATCTGTAAGAGATTGTGTAAAGGATTTCTAATAAAAGAAATAAGAGTTTTTTGGAATTACTGTGTGCACTATATTTCTCGCTGTATCTCGATTCTACAATTGGTATCAGAGCGGGACACCTAAACGAAGAAGAGTTCTTTGAACCAAGGTGAGATCTTGAGAGAATATGGCGATTTTAGCACATAATATGTTCCTGCTGAATGATGTGAATTATGGGTATTGGAAAGTGAGAATGAGACAAAACTTACGTAGAACTGATGAAGATATCTGGACAATTGTTCAATCTGGATGGGAAGAACCATATGTGATGGTAGAAGATGGTTTGAAGACACCTAAACCAAAGACAAAGTGGACTGCAACAGAGAAAAAACTTTCAAAGTTTAATGCAAAAGCATTGGATACAATCTTCAGTTTTGTAGATGGTAAGCAATTTGAGCTTATACAGGGTTGTGAATCAGCTAAGGAGGCTTGGGATATACTACAAAATGCGTTTGAGGGTACTGCAAATGTTAGGAGGATAAGATTGGACTTGCTAGCATCACAGTTTGAAAATATAAAGATGACTGATGATGAGAAGATAGGAGACTTCAGTGCCAAGCTCAGCTCCATAACCAATGAAGCACAAGTTTTAGGTAAAAAATATGAAGATGCAAAATTGGTGAAGAAACTATTGAGATGTTTACCTACTAAGTTTGCAGCACATAAAGCAGCAATAACATTGACGAGGGACACTGATGAATTAAAGTTCGCTGAGGTAGTAGGGATTTTAAAGNCAGTGCCAAGCTCAGCTCCATAACCAATGAAGCACAAGTTTTAGGTAAAAAATATGAAGATGCAAAATTGGTGAAGAAACTATTGAGATGTTTACCTACTAAGTTTGCAGCACATAAAGCAGCAATAACATTGACGAGGGACACTGATGAATTAAAGTTCGCTGAGGTAGTAGGGATTTTAAAGGCTGAGGAGATGGAATTAGAATCTAAGTTGTCAAAGCCTGTTCAAAATTCAAGAATTTCAGTTGATGGGGAAGACATCCAAAGAACTCAAAAACTTGAAGAACCTATGCACCTAATGATTCAGAAACTTGAAGAAACCATGGATCTTTTGTATAAGATGTCCAACAATAGACTGCCTAGAGAAGAAGAAAGACATAGAAAGCAAGAAGTGCTGTGTTTTAAATGTTATGGTATTGGACATGTCAAAACAGATTGTCCATCATTCAAGAGAAAAGAAATCAGGTGTAACGGATGTAATGGTTATGGACACATAAAATCAGATTGTGTGAACACAAAGAAGATGAAGATGAAGATAAGTTGCAGTGATAAAAAGTCAGAAGGAGAGGAAGAGGCTCTCAACTTTGTGGCTCTTCATGGAGTTCTAGGGTCTGTAAAAGACATCACTAAAGTTGAAACTCGTTCGTCATCTGTGTCACACACCAATTCTGATGTGTCACACAGTGATACAGAAAGTGATTTAAATGCAGATCTTTTTGCTGAGTATCAGGTTCTCTTTGGTCAATTTGCTAAACTCAGTGAAGAAAATATGCAGCTGATCAAAGATAAGGTAAGGCTGGAAGCACAAGGGAACATTCTAGAGTCTGAAAACAACAATAAATCAGAGATTGGGATGTCAAAAGAAGAGAAAGAATATGATCTACAGAGTCTACATAAGACAATCTCTGAGCAAGCCTACAATCTAAAGAGTGTGGAGACCAAATATGAGCAGACGAAACAACTACTGAATGAGGAACTTGAGAAAAATCAGCTGTTGCAAAGAGAACTCAGTGAAAATTACAAAAAGTTAAGGATGTTGAATAAAGGATCTGAAACTTTAGATCATATTTTATCACTTGGACAATCTCCAAAGGTGAACTGGGGTTTAGGTTACAAGGGTGCTGCTCCAAAAAATAAGCTAGTCCAGTCAATGTTATCAACTTTGAAAAAAGGTACTGCCTCTCACCCTGAAAGTAGTTCAAAAGTCGAGAAAACACATACATCTGCACCTGTGGAAAAGGAACATAAGGCTCAGACAAAAGTTCACCCTCCCAAATCTGCAATAACTCGGAGGAATGGATGTTTGTTTTGTGGGAATCATGGTCATAATGTTTCGTTCTGTTATTCTTAGAGAAACCAGATTGAGAGAGCTTGGAGGATGAACCTTTGTTATGTGGAACCCAGAAGGTACGGATATGTGTGGATAGCTAAGAAGGATCTGTATCCTAAGTTTACGAAATGTGTGTCACACAAGCATACCAGTGTGTCATACACTCGAATGGATGATCAGTATACTGAGCTTGAAGAACCAATTCGATGGTCTAGGAGGTATTGAGAGTTTTTGATGTCCAACAAGTATTATGAAGTTTTCACAGAGTTTTTCACTCAAGCAGGCGGAGATGATACTTGATTTCAGGGGGAGTTTGAAATTTATTTTGATGGGATGTACAGTGCACATTATGCTTAGAGATTAGTGAGCTTGAGTTGTAAAACTCAGTGAAAAAGGGGGAGAATGTAAGTTCAAGAATGTGGAGCTTGAGAAGTTGCTGCAGTGGTGGAGTTTTGGTTCGCGTACTTGTGTTACACACAGAGAATGGTGTGTGACACACACTTCGGAAAATAGGAAAAGGAATCATCAAGATGCGGTGATGTGGAATATTTCTATATGTTTGGTTGACGAAATTAGAAGATTTATGATGCTAAAATATAGGAAAATAATATATTAGATAATAGAAAAAGATTAGTTAATAGATATTTTGGTTTTACCTAATTTGGGGATTAGGGTTTTTCACGTTGTAATTCTCGGAGGGAAACACAAAGGGTTTTGGGGTTTCATAGCTGAGTGAATTGGTAGGCTTGATCAACAGGTGTTGAGGCAAGCAACTTGGGTGTTTTAGGAATCGATCTGTGGCGAGTCGTGTAATTCGGATCAAACAAATCTGTAAGAGATTGTGTAAAGGATTTCTAATAAAAGAGATAAGAGTCTTTTGGAATTACTGTGTGTACTATATTTCTCGCTGTATCTCGATTCTACAGAGACATCCACCAACCCAACATTTAACAATGAGTAAATCTGGATTGGATACTTCCACATCATAATCAAATTGATCTCTCACTGTAAGAAGTTTCAGTCGTCTTTCCAACTCAGCTTTACTCGGGTATCGTTGCCCAACAGCAAGGTTTAGCGAAGACATCTCCAACCTTAGAACCTCTGAATCCCCCTTAGATCCGGTCCAATTTTAAGAAGTTTCAGACGACTGAGATCTCTTTTTAGGCGGTAGTGTTGGTGAATCTTCGTCTTGTGCTGGAGACTCACCATATGAGCTAAAGTTATCATCTTCGGATGACACACCATCTGAGTCGTCGAACATATCAAATCGGCTATCAAATTCACTGTCTTCTTCGCCTTCTTCATCTTCTCCAACATCTTTTTGTTTTTCTCCGTCCAAGATATTAGAGAAGGTATTCTCATTGTCGTTATGTTCCTCCTCCAAACTAAAACCATCGTATCTAGATTCAACTTCTGAGACTTCTGCTTCTGAGCTGAAACTGTATAATATACTACTCTTCTCTCCCGCTCCGTCTTTCCAGCTGATCTCATCATCCTCGTTCTCTGTAATCTCTACACAGAGACGTAATCTTTCGGTTTTCCTTAGGCTTAAAAATATTTGCAATTGACGAGTATTGGAAATGTAAACTGGTGGCTTGTCGTGAGACATTGTTTTCAAAGCTTTATTTGAGAACTGGTAGCTTAGCTGAATCTGATGGCTCGACTCATTCAATCCGTAATCATCGAGTACTGACTTTGCGAGTTTGTCGTGTGTTGTTTTCTCATCTGCATGCAGAACAATACATCCTCTACTGTCGGGTGTGAATACATATCTGTATTTCTTAATCCAGTTACCTGAAACAATAATTACTGGATCCATAAGATTTTAGAGAAGAAGGTGAAGAACAGATAGCGGCGTCTGTAACATAAACCATAATTTCGTTGTTGTAGTTAGTAATGACATGGAAAATAAAAGCTGACATGGATGATGACATGGAAAATCAGTAACTCAGCCACCAAACAAACATTTAAGTCAGCCACAATAAGTCAGCCACTTAATACACCGTAAGTCAGTCAAAACGTGAATACTATTTTAGTAATAAACTTTTTTTTAACAATCAGCCATAACAAAGATGAAACGCAAGAAGTCAGTTGTATCGTTAAATAAACCAGCCGGCAAATGAATGCTATTCTAGTAATTAATTTTTCGCTAAAAAGTCAGCCGTAAATCAGCTGAGTTTACTGTTACTCCACTTTACTACGGCTGATTAAATATAACTCAGCTGTAAAAACATCTCATAACTCGGGCTGTTGACGATCAAATAACCAGCCGCGATAGTTAACTTAGGCGTATGGTAATTAGAACTCAGTCAGATTTTCCAGGAACCAGCCTAAGGATGTATAAGTCAGTCGTAATATCTGACCGTAACTCAGCCGTTATCACATAAACCAGCCAGATTTTTTTAAGTCAGCCATAACGATCGACTGAGTTATGTTCATAACTCAGCTTATTTCTCAAAAGTCAGCTAGATTATTTAAGTCAGCTAGATTATTTAAGTCAGCCGCAACGCACCTATATCTCGGCCGTAAAGAAGTTCATATACTATTGCGGCTGAGTTTTATGCCGCATTCTTACGTGGAGTCAATTTTTTGCCTACGTGGCACAAAAAAGTAATGGCATTCTTGTAAATACGTTTTTTCTCACAACGTAAAAAAAGGGCACGCTGTGTATTAAAAAAAGATAATAATAAAAAAAAAATTTCCATGGTTGTAATAATAATTAATAAAATTCATACTAGTTGAGTTAACTTCCCTAAATTAAGACGCATACCAAATTAAACAATATTTTGCGTTGCTTATATTATATTCTTTTTTTTTTATTATCTGGAGGTTATGAGGACAAGGTCCATAATCTCTCATGTCTAAGATCTGGTGGGCATTGATATTATGGGGACAACCCATGGCATAAAGCATACATCCTACGTTAGATCAAACCCAGGAACGCAACAACACTAACGCATGCGCAACCAATTGGACTAGCGAGCTTTGATATCATGGGGACAAAACCCATGGCATAAAGCATCCATCCCACGGTAAATCGGACCCAGGAACACAACAACACCAACGCATGCGCTTAAATCAACTGGACTACCACATCCGTGGTGCTTATCTTATATTCTTTGGACACTCGTATCTGCAAACTAAAATGTAAGCATACAAATTCTGACTCTTCTAAAAGTGAAAATATTGGGAGAAGGTTACATCTTATAGGCCACTAAAATATGGTAAGATTATTACATATGCACATATATATATATATATATATATATATATAATTTAAATTCGAAGGTCTTGTATTTAGTGTCCAACACCAGGACTAGGACCAGACTCGTCTCTGACTCGTCCAAAGGTCTTGTATCCCGTGGCTCGATGATGACCAACCCCTGGGCTTGGTCCGGACTGTTTCACTGTGGCTAGCCAAGAAACATCTTGCACAGATGACTCAACTGGTTTAAGCTTAGACATTACGCTTCCATTGTACACAGGTGAATCTCTCAACTGGGCCAACGCTGTCGAACCATACTTGACCGGTCGTCCTTCAGTGGCTAGTAGAACTGATCCCACCAAAATTATCAGAACAAGGACCAATACTACGTAATTCTTGTTGCGGTTCTTAGCCATGACCATGATTTATGTAGTCGTAACACGAATATATTTTTACCAAAAACACACGAATATATTAATCTCTATATGTATTTATATGATGATCATGATAAAGTTAAGGAGTATTTATAGTGTACAAGAAAGATGAGAGTGTGAGGGAATAATATCAGTGGATGTCTAATTTTTGTTTTTTGGAACTGTTGATTTGCCGCCACCTCCATATATTTCAACAAGGAGAGATCATATTCACGAAACTAAAGTATTGAGTTGCGCTCACGTAAACTAAAAGTACGCATTGAGTTTGGCTACAACCACAAAAGATTATTGACATTATACAGTGACGTTGATGGTAAGAGCACCTCCAGTCTAAGAACCTCTTTCAGAGTTCTCAACAAGATAAAAACTACTATCTCCGTTTCCATTTAGTTGTCACTGTAGAATACATTTTTTTGTTTTAAAATAAGTGTCGTTTTATAATTTCAATTCAAAATTTATTGAGTTTATAAGTTATTCTATATTTTATTAGTTGAAATGTGGTTAGGTGTTTAGGTAATAGTGTTTTTACTTCAAAAATACACAAAATTAAATGTTTTCTTAATCTGTGTACACAAACTTAAAACGAGAACTAAAATGAAGTGGAAAAAAGTAATAGATTTAAATATAATTAAGTTAAATAATAAAATTTGTGTATTTTTACAAAATCTGACTAAGAGTAAGTGGGCAAGTGGCTTTGGATTATTTGGGTGTTCTCACAGTTTCTCTTTGAGAAATGTGTTCTACTCTCTCTCATTTCTTGCTATGTTTCTTTTAGCTTAGATACTCTTTTTAGATACTCATGGAAATAATCTTAGTGAAGTTAGGTAGATTTGATTGATTTTAAGAATCAAAAGATTTGTTTAATTTATAAAAAGTTATAATGAGTTTTTCATATTTAAGAAGTCTATGAAACTATTCTAAAAGAGTGTTAGTGGGCATAAGATTTATAATGATTATTAGAATTTTCAAGTCTAGTGTTATTGGTTTATTTATTCTTACATTCTCATTAAAATCTAATGTTAATGGTTTGATGATTTAATAGTTCTATAAAAATATTTTGTTATTCAAAAAGTTTAGATTTTAATGATTCTACAAATCTATTAAAGTAAGTGTAATTGGAAGTTATATTCTTAACAATTTAACTTACAAAAGAAGATTTTGAGAATACTATAAAAAGGGTGTTCGTGGAGTTATATTTATATAGAATTTGTTGATTTTAAAAATTGATGGATTTGTTAAATTTGGGAAGAGTTGTAGAGAGTTTTGTATATTGTGAAATTTTGTGAAAAATAAATTGATATAATGATTCTATTCATTTTTCTAAATGACGAACTCAAAAATAATTTATTTTTTGTTCCCTAAATGGTTTCTAATGTCAAAATGACAAAATAAATCCACTACAGATGTAAATGAAAACTGTATTTGTATTTATACTTTTACTTAACTTTTATTAAATCTGTAACGTAAATAATATTAAAATTCGAAAGATAAAATAAAATTTATTTTTCATAACATTTTTTCCAAAGAAATTATGTCCAAGCTTGTTTTTGTAAAAGGTTATTTTCGTAAAAAGGAAGTTGTTTCTTGGAAACTTTTTTCTTAAAAGTAGTTTAGGAAAACATTTCTGAAGATATATATATATAGTATCTTTGAAAATTGGTAAAAAAAAATATAATCCAAAAATGTTTTTTTAAACATGTAACTAAATTTCTTAAATGTAACATATATATATATATATAGGAAGATCTTGCTAAACGGGTATATGACAATCTTTCTCAGGTTGACGTATATGCATATTTAGGAAAAACATTATTGAACTAATATTATTTTCTAAAATTTACGAAAATAGTTTTAAATATGTATAATATATTTAAAAATTTAGATATCAAATATATGAAAGTTTTCCTAAAACTTTATGAAGATATTCTACATATTTGAGAATCTCTTACTAAATACACATGTAATTCAGACTCAATAAGATATTAAGAATGTATTTTAAATATATATTAATTAAAGTTTCTAAATTTTATGAAGATATTTTATATACTTATCAATCTTTTCCTAAATTTTATGATGATTTATACATATTCAGTATTTTTTACAGAATATGAATATAACTCAAATTTACGAAGATATCATATACATTAAAAGATCATAAACTATTTTTAAGAAAATATTTTTTTTAAAAAAAATATTTTGAAAATAATTCGTTTAAATAAATTTTCGAACAAAACAAAATATTTGTTTATTTTATATAGTTTTAGGAAATAGATACAATTCTCATTTATTTTCATCAATGAAACCTAATTTGATCACATTAAGGCTATTTAAAAACATATTATTCTAGTTTGAGGACAAAACATATATTAAGACTATTTGAAACCATTTTTATAATTTATATTTTAGTTTATTTCATAATTAATTTTAGATATTAAATTATAATATATATATATATATTTGGCCTCAAATTTATATACGTCTATTATAGTAAAAATGCATTCAAATTCTTATACTTTTAATATTTGTATTTTATAACTTTTTCATCAGAAAATAACTAAAACAATATTAATAAAATATAAAAAACTATTTTAAAATGAAGATATAAATATTAATTATAATAAATATCTTTATAAATAACTTATTATAAGATTAATAATCATTTGTAATATAATTATTAATAATAGTAATTATTTAGAATAATTTTATTTTATTAAATACCTATGTAATTAATATCATGAAGTTGAACATGAACATGGTTTATATGAAATTTAACTTATGAAATAATACTATTAAAGTTTGTAAAGTAAAATTTATTTGTTTTCACCATCAAGTTTTACTGCATGTTAATATAGCGTGATGCCTATAGAATTTGTTGATTTTAAAAATTGATGGATTTGTTAAATTTGGGAAGAGTTGTAGAGAGTTTTGTATATTGTGAAATTTTGTGAAAAATAAATTGATATAATGATTCTATTCATTTTTCTAAATGACGAACTCAAAAATAATTTATTTTTTGTTCCCTAAATGGTTTCTAATGTCAAAATGACAAAATAAATCCACTACAGATGTAAATGAAAACTGTATTTGTATTTATACTTTTACTTAACTTTTATTAAATCTGTAAAGTAAATAATATTAAAATTCGAAAGATAAAATAAAATTTATTTTTCATAACATTTTTTCCAAAGAAATTATGTCCAAGCTTGTTTTTGTAAAAGGTTATTTTCGTAAAAAGGAAGTTGTTTCTTGGAAACTTTTTTCTTAAAAGTAGTTTAGGAAAACATTTCTGAAGATATATATATATATATATATATAGTATCTTTGAAAATTGGTAAAAAAAAATATTATCCAAAAATGTTTTTTTAAACATGTAACTAAATTTCTTAAATGTAACATCTATATATATATATATAGGAAGATCTTGCTAAACGGGTATATGACAATCTTTCTCAGGTTGACGTATATGCATATTTAGGAAAAACATTATTGAACTAATATTATTTTCTAAAATTTACGAAAATAGTTTTAAATATGTATAATATATTTAAAAAATTAGATATCAAATATATGAAAGTTTTCCTAAAACTTTATGAAGATATTCTACATATTTGAGAATCTCTTACTAAATACACATGTAATTCAGACTCAATAAGATATTAAGAATGTATTTTAAATATATATTAATTAAAGTTTCTAAATTTTATGAAGATATTTTATATACTTATCAATCTTTTCCTAAATTTTATGATGATTTATACATATTCAGTATTTTTTACAGAATATGAATATAACTCAAATTTACGAAGATATCATATACATTAAAAGATCATAAACTATTTTTAAGAAAATATTTTTTTTAAAAAAATATTTTGAAAATAATTCGTTTAAATAAATTTTCGAACAAAACAAAATATTTGTTTATTTTATATAGTTTTAGGAAATAGATACAATTCTCATTTATTTTCATCAATGAAACCTAATTTGATCACATTAAGGCTATTTAAAAACATATTATTCTAGTTTGAGGACAAAACATATATTAAGACTATTTGAAACCATTTTTATAATTTATATTTTAGTTTATTTCATAATTAATTTTAGATATTAAATTATAATATATATATATATATATATATATATATATTTGGCCTCAAATTTATATACGTCTATTATAGTAAAAATGCATTCAAATTCTTATATACTTTTAATATTTGTATTTTATAACTTTTTCATCAGAAAATAACTAAAACAATATTAATAAAATATAAAAAACTATTTTAAAATGAAGATATAAATATTAATTATAATAAATATCTTTATAAATAACTTATTATAAGATTAATAATCATTTGTAATATAATTATTAATAATAGTAATTATTTAGAATAATTTTATTTTATTAAATACCTGTGTAATTAATATCATGAAGTTGAACATGAACATGGTTTATATGAAATTTAACTTATGAAATAATACTATTAAAGTTTGTAAAGTAAAATTTATTTGTTTTCACCATCAAGTTTTACTGCATGTTAATATAGCGTGATGCCTCCCATTGAAATATGCTTGGTAATAATCAGCAAAATCCCATTATTCACTGTTAAAGAAAATCAGCAAAATCCCGTAATTGTTTCGCCATAATGCAAATACCGGATCCAAAGCTTTGACTATTGTTCTAGCTCTGAGCCATCAAACAAAGTTATACTATTCAGAATGATATTCCATTCAATTGTATCGTTGTCGAGACTTTGGGTGCATTGAGACTTTGCGCTCGAAACCTCACACTTGTATTTTAACTAAAGTTTCTTTAATTGTTGAATTACTGAATTTTTCTAATAAAAGGATTATAAATCATGGTTTCTTGAGTTTAAATAGTCAAATAGCTTTAGATGAGATTTGTACATGAACCTACCCTACTTGAGGTTCCCACAGGTGTTTTAGGTAAGACTCCATCATGTTCAAATCAAATATTATATTTGTCTTTTATGATTGTAAGTCACAAATACAAGGCTGCTCCAAAAGTAACAAATGTTGAGAAATATATGAAATTTTTGTGTTTGTGACTTATCTCATTTCTTTAGTTACCCTATATTCTAATGATGTCAACTCTATGATCAAAATAATTAACTATACTACCTTGGTTTAGAGCATCTTCAATAAAATACTGTAATTTGGAATTTTGAAAATTTCATATTTGAATATTTAAGTTGTATTTTTCAAAAATAAAAAATTTCAAACTTAACTTTAAGAGTAATTATATTTTACTATTTTATACTATAGTCTTTATACTTATCCAAATTAATTTCCAATCTATAAATATTTTATAAATAACTAACACATATAAATAAATAGTAAAGCAATATTAACTAATAAAATGTTGCACTAAAATATTAAATTTCACATAAAAATACATAATTAATTATTAACTTACAAAAATAACAAATTATTCGATAAAACTATTTCCGTAATACACTTTTATATGACCAACTAGTGCATTAGAGAGTAAAAGTCACTCTTTATTTTTAATTTGTAGAATATGAACTAAAATTGTTGAAATCAGATATTATCATTTTTTGTCATTTAACTTATTTCTATTGTCATTGATCTTGTATCCCTTATTAGTGTACTGATATCACATTCATCTTCAATTATCATATAATACCTCTTTATTTAAGTTTTTTAATTTTATTTTTAAATTTGTTATTTAATTTTATTTTAAATTTGTTATTTAATTTTATGTATAAAACTTAAATATATTAAAATAAATTTTACATATTTATGAGATATAAAAACTATACTATTACAATTGTTGCACGTATTCATTTACACCCAGCGTATTATATACAACCAAATATATAACTAACCATATTATAACAAACAAATAATATCCTAATACATTTTAATAAAGGAGCTCTAGTTGGAGTGTCCGCCCCTAGGTACGAGCCTTGGCCACTGCGGAATTTACATATGCGCTACAGCATCCAAGACCGAAGACGGTTATAGGTGAGCCACATAGTGACGTCCTGGCAGTGTCCTTGCTCGCTTCGGTCTCTAGTCTGAACCACTTCGATGGGATCAGGATACTCGGTTAGCAAAAAAAAAAAACACATTTTAATAAATCCCACAATTATTTCAATCAAAGTATCTACAGAAGATCGTAACTTTATAAAAATAAACATTTGCTATAATCGTTACTCTGGTATATCAGTGTGACGTGAATTATGAGCTTTTTGCAAAAACGACTTAAAACTTTAAGTCAAACACAAAATTAATTTTTTAAATATTTCATTTGCACAATTCACTTTGGAAATTCTGATTATTCACGAAAATACCATTATTTTTTTTTTCTTTCGAAAATGAGTGGTTTACTCTCTTCATCTTAATCAATTAATCACACAAATGCCATTACCATCAACTAATCCAACATCCATGAACAATCAAAATGAAGCTCTTAATGCGTCTAGAAAACAAAATTTACTCATTCATCCTCATAACTTATGCCTAAAAACTACATCTCTCTCACTTTCTAGCTATATTAATCCAAAAAAAAATCCAAGTTTTTTTATTCTAATTGTACTTGGAGAACAAAGAAAGTTCTCTAGGGGTTGAAAGTATAAATTGAATTTTTTTTCAGATTTTTTTTCAGACTTACGAGTAAGTCTTCGTAAGTCTTCTTAAGTCTTCATAAGTCTTCGTAAGTTTTCTGGTAAGAAAATAGGTATGTTTTGCAATTGAATTTCTCTATGTTTTGTAAAGAAGATTATCATGGAATTTTTCCAATTTTCTTTGTTGGTAAAAATAGATCGAGTAAGTCTTCTCAAATAAACATGTTAGTTTTTCAATTGACTAGTCTGTGTCAGAAATTTGACTTTCTACAGAAGACTTACCTGAAAGTCTTCTGTAGAAACTCAAATTCCTGACACAAATTAGTCAATTGCAAAACTAACATGTTTATCCGAGAAGATTTCCACGTAAGTCTTCTCAGGTATTTTCGAGAAATTTTGTATTAGAAAAGTAAGCCAATATTTACAAAGGAAGACTTCGAAAGAAGTCTCCTAGAGGAGAGTTCTCTAGAATTCTTCCTTTGCAAAAATGACCTAAATGAAAGACTGACCTGGAAGTCGTCCGCCAGAAGACTTACCTGAAATTCTTCTTCGGAAAGACTTACGGGTAAGTCTTCTATGAAAATGTATGATAAACTTTTATTTTCTTCAAATTTATAATGAATTCTTGAGATTTTAATTCATGTGTTTTAGACAATATTTGGGGTCTTGAATGAATTCATCACTTAATTGGTGATAATTATGAGGTTAACAACATTCATGTTTTTTAATCTTTCTAGCTAATTATAGAAGACTTCCAAGGAAGTCTTCTCTCAGAAGACTTATGTAGTAGTCTTCCTTATTAGTTTTTGTAAATTTGTATTTTTAAGAATGTTCAGTAATTTAAAATAAGTTTTTTAACTTTCAAAAGTGTTAATAATTTCAAGAAGTATATAATGTGTACATGAAAATGAAGTTGGAAGCGTTAACCAACTCATTATATCTTACTTGTTTATAATTATAAATTACTTGGTTTTACTTGTTAGAAGTTTAAAGTGATAAACAACTATTGTAAGTTAACGAGAAGAAGTTGTTTATAGTTACAAATTTATATATTTTTTTTTTGCATAGTATGGGAGATCCAAAGATGAGAAGAACAACACAATGAACATCATGTTTTGAATCTGAAGGCCAATGAAGTTTTTTATTTCCTTGATTTGTCAAAGTGGAAAACACATTTTTAGCACATATCTTACATCTTGTTTGCTTTAATAATGTGAAGAAATTTTGGATAATAAATATATTTACCATACTTTTTAATAATACTTTTTTCAAATTTATCAAAAAATCACAACTATATAGTACACCTACGAATCACAAAACAGACCACAAATAAAACTTTATAGATCATTCTCCTCAGAGACAATCTTGGACTCCACTTGATATGAAAAAATATTTGTTAGAAGATTTCCAATAAGACTTAAGACTACGGGAGAAAACTTAAGATTACGTTAGAAGACGACTACGTCAAAAGACTTAAGACTACGCCAGAAGACTTAATACGACGTCAGAAGACTTAAGACGACCCCAAAAGACTTAAGACGACGTCAGAACTTAAGACAACGTCAGATCTGAAAAACCTGCATATCCAAAAACGTTCAAATGACATTAAAACAGAGAAAAATTCAAAAAAACAATGGTTTTAAGCTTAAATAATATCTAAAACAATCACATTATGTTGAATCTTTAACTTATTAGAATCTAACATATAAAAAACATAAGAATACATATAAATTTTTTGTAGATCTACCTTTAAATGAGTGAAAGATGACAACTATGTAATGAAAAACCTCCGAAAATAAGATAAAATAGTGAGAAACACATAAAAATGAAAAAATTGCTATAGTTTTTGGTGTTTTCATGTTTAAACAGATTAAAAAGAGGCTGGAGAATTTTAGTTTGGAAAAAGATAAGAACTTTATGCAACAATAGAATACTAAATGAAGAAAATCAGACATGAAAACTTACCAAAACGCTCAGAACTATTGTGAAAGAGGAGACATGAAAGAAGACTATGCCAGAAGACTTAAGACAACGTCAGAAGACTTAAGACAACATCAGAAGACTTAAGGCGACGTCAGAAGCTTACAAGAAAATCTTCTAAAAGTCTTTTGTAAGTCTTCTAATGTCTGCCTCAAATCTGAAAAACATGCACACCCAAAAACGTTCAAATGTCATCAAAACAGAGAAAAAATTAAAAAAATAATGTTTTTAGCTTAAATAATATCTAAAACAATCACATTATGTTGACTATATAACTTATTAGAATCTAACTTATAATGAGTGAAAGATGACAATTATGTAATGAAAAACTACAAAAACAAGATAAAATAGTGAGAAACACATAAAAATGAAAAATTGATATAATGTTTGATGTTATCAAATTCAAATAGTTTAGGGAGAGATTAGAGAATTTTAGAGTGAGAAACATTACATTTTTGTTCCCTCCATTTGAGAGGAAGAAAGAGAATATGTAAAATTTATTTTATATATGACGACAAAAATTCCAATTAGGTTAAATGTTTTTGATACAGAAAACTTACATGAGAGTCTTCCAAAAGTCTTCTAGATCCTAAGTTTACTATTCACCTAGAAGACTTAATTTGAAGACTTACTATTTGCACATAAGACTTTGGAAGACTTAAGAAGACTTTGGAAGACCTACTGAAAGACCTTAGATCACCCACAATGGGTAATCCTTAAGGGGAATCCTTAGAGAAATATTAATTTTATAATCAGTGAGTCCCTTGAACAGTTAAGGATTTTATCCTTAAAAACCTTATTTAAGGATTATCCTTACACTATTCCGGGCTCTACTTCCCACGTGGCGGCCTGCGAATGGTCGGTTTTTTTTAAGAAAATTTTTGAAATATCCTTATATAATCCGAAATGCCCTCTTTTTTTTCCCTTAAGGATTCCCCTTAAGGACTTCCCATTGTGGGTGCTCTTAAGTAGGTCTTCCGAGGTCTTCGAAGATCTTCCAAAGTTTTGACTTAGGAGGACTTTAAGTAGGTCTTCCGAGGTCTTCGAAGGTCTTCTAGTAGGTCTTCCAAAGTCTTCCAAATTATTATGCCTAACTTACATTCACTCATCTGTGTTGAAAATAATAAATTTTATAAAGTATAAATTTATATCACTTACAAATTTCTATAATTAGATGATTATGATTTTTTCTCTATCAAAATATTTTTTATGAAATTTATAAATTATTTTAAGAACTAATACACTAGAAAAGTTTCCCTAGAAGACTTTTAGACGACTTTTTCTTGAAGAATGTAAAAGACATTGGAAGACTTAATATTAAGCGGGAAACCTAAATTGTTTTAGAATTTTAAGCGAGAAACCTAAATTTTGAGCGGAAAACTGTTATTAAGTCTTCATAAGTCTTCCAAAACCCCAAAATCAAAGAGATCAAATATATATAACTAAATACAAAAACTTTTTCAAACCTAAATTAAACTTATAAAGTGCTTAATCTACACAAAACTAAACACATATAGCTAAATTTTACTTTTAAAAAAAATTAAGATTCCACAATCTAATCTAAAAACACATACAATACTACAACATAGTTACAAAACCCTAAACTAGAGAATATCAAGACAAACTTATATTCATTCATATATCTTTAAAACTATTCAGTTTTATTAATTCTATATTTACATCATTTATAAATTTCAATAATTATATGAATAAGATTTTTTTACTAACGAAAATATTTTTTTTCTTAAATTTATAAATTATTTCTGAGATCTACAGCATGAGAAAAATTTTAGGTAAGTCTTCTCATGAGAAGACTTACCTGAAAGTATTCTCAATCGCAAGGTTATAATGGTAAACTACAATCATGTTTTATTGTTTGGTCATGAGAGGATGTTTGTAATTTCACTAGTCTTTTGAGTTACTTTTGCATTTGATTTGAGTTTGGGTAAACTTTTGCATTTAAAATCAAGTTTTAAGTCATGTTTGGCAAATCCCCCGTGAATCATTTTGTGTAAGCATTTAATTTCAAACGTATTTTGAAACTGAGATATCATATCATCGAAATGGAAGAATACTTGTTTTCATCCCGTCGGGTGAACCGTCAAATTCACCTCACCTCATATTAGAATTGTACAAATAAACCAAACCTGAAAATCCGAAGAGAACCTGATCTGAGAAAAATAAATCCAAACCGATCTGAACCCTACATAAGCACTGAATGGATCTTGTTTTCTGGTATTTCGGATTATTTGTTTTATCCGAACCAAACCCGAAATTAAATGGATATCTGAAAGAATCTGAAACTTCAAAATTCAAAAAAAAACTTGTACTATACCTAATTTCAATTTCTAATATGTATCCAAAACACATTAAAATATTCCTGAGTACCTAAAATAATTAGTTATTACATGAATAATTGACTCAAATACTTAGTATAATATTTTCAATTAGCTAATATTAATGTTTTAATGTTTGACATTGTATTTGAATTTTAGTTATGAATAAATTTGTTTTAAAGTTTAAACAATGTTTTTTTTAAAGTTTAAATAGTGTTTCTTACGTTTATATAATTTTTAATTGTTAAATTTAATTTTTTATGTTTCATTATGTATGATTTTCATTCGTACAAGGCTTTGGTTTATCATAAGTCATGATATGTTTAATGTTGTCCTGTATAATTCAACGGCAAGTCTTGTATGGTTGATAGACGAGATTCGCGGACAACAATATGGTTTGAAGAGGCTAAATACACAAATTTATTTAAATGATTGAAAATATATAGAGTTTAATCAAATAGAAATTAGTATTTGTAGAACCGATAATCTACTTAGTATCTGAAACCAAAAATATTTTGGGTTCAACCAGATTTTAGGCATGTAACTAAACATGAACCGAACCTTAGTAAATCCAAACCAAATACGTCCCGAATTTTCATAATATCTGAATAGAACTGAAATTCATGAAATCGAAACCCAAATGAACCTGGACCGAAACTCGTTCCGGACCTCCATTGGTCATACTTACCTCTTCTCATTAATCAAAGTGTCATATAGATTAATAAAAAAAATTAATAAAAAATCAAAATGACTGAAAAAGCAATGATGCCTTCAGCTAAACTCTAAACCCTAGACCCTAAGCTTAAACCTAGACCCTAAATCCAAACCTCAGACCCTAAACTTAAATCCTAAATCCTATAATGACTGTGTTCTTAAATTCTCAAGAAATCTTATGTAAACATCATTCTTTTAGGGTTTATTGTTTGGTTTAAGGGTTTAGGGGTTTGGGTTTAGGGTTTAGGGTCTAAGATTACGGTTTGAGTTTGAGTTAGAGTCTAGGGTGTAGTGTTAATGTCGAGGTCATTCCTTTAGGGTTTAGAGTTTGGGTTTAAGTTTAGGGTTTAGCCGATGACATTAATGTCGGCATCATTTTTTTTCTACTTATTTTGCTTTTTTGTTAAAAAAGAAATTATTTACTAATCTATATGATATTTTGATTGGTGATAAGAAGTGAAGTGAATTTGACATTTCACCACAGGGGTGAGTGTAAGTATTGTTCATTGAAATGTTATACACAACCTGAAGTTTGATACTCGAACTATGATAAACTTCAGAGTTCAGATAATGAGTATATGATGATTTAGATATCTTCAGGTTCAGATGTTTACTGAGGAAGAAGCTATAGAACTGGCCTACCTTTACATAGAGGTTAGTTTTTATCAATCCCCAAGACGAAAGAAATGCCAGTGGCCTGATTTTTATACTAACAAAAATATGATCATACGTCCAATATTCCATGCAGAAATATGATCAAAGAGATCAATTGGATTTCATATATCTCATCATCTCTATTATTAAGTACACTTATAAAATACTCCCTAAGTTTTCTTAATTATTTACAATGGTATGCTACCGAAGTTATTAATTAGCCTATTTTATAGGATTCTTTGTCTTTTCTCTTTAATTAATGCATTTCCAAAATCAAATTTTAACTATAAAAGCATGGCAAAAATAATTTATAAAAATAATTAATTTCATATATACATTTCGTAATTAAATACAGAAATTATATGATAATTATTTTACTAATTCCATATACATAATAATTAATTCCCTATTAATTAACCTATCTTTTAGGAATTTTTCTCAATAATTATCTACATATCTTTAAATAGTTAATGAACAATATTGTTTTCAAGGATTTATAATTATATTTTTATTATTTATAAGTAATAACTAAAATAAAAGGCACAAAAGAAACATTTATATAATGCATAGATAAATAAATATATATATATATATATATATATTATGTTACGTATATTTTCATATAAATAATAGTCCAATGTAAATTCAGTATAATAAATGTTAAAAGGTAGAAGTGTATAGGACCATATTTTTAAATAGTATATACATTAATTTAGTTATACATTATCATAAAATTTTGATCCACAAAAAGTAAAAATATATTTGTACAGATATACGGGTCATATTTTAAAAATAAAGATGATACAATTAATGGTTCACAAGATAAAATAAAATTACTCAGTATAAACTATAAAATTGCATGTTTAAAATGTATTTTAAACAATTATTTAAACGGGTAAATTTAAAAATATATATTATCACTTACAAAAATATAAAAACAAACAACATGCACGGATGCACGAGTCAAACAACAAACCTTTCGGTCTTCTTCTGTCACAATTGAACCCATAAGTAATTTGTAATCATTTACATTTAATTGATACTTTCATTTTATTATTTTACGATTTTCAATCCAAATATTTTATATATTAAATTTTTTATAGAATTTGAACATCAGGCTTTTTCTTATAAATGTTATAACTAATTTTTTTTTCTATACCATACTAACTCTTACTTTTCAAGATTTGATGTATCTATAATTGAAAAAATATTTTCAATATATGATACCAAATATTTGTGATTCAATAAATTGTTAAGACAAAAAAATACTCAATGTAATACGATTAATGTTTACAAAAACATCATTTAGCACAAAAAAATAAAAAGATAAATTAATACCCGTGCGGTCGAACGGATCAAGGTCCAGTCCTTCATTAAAGGATCAACTTCTTCACAGACACTCAACCATGCAAGAGACTTTCAGGTTTGAACTTCCTTAGAGCATAAGAACACAGACACAAAGGGTAAGGTCTCAGCTTTGTTGTTGAATAGCTAAAACAACTTCACCGATACACTTAAACTTCCTCACTTCCTTGAGAAGCATCTTCCCAAACTCTAATGCCTTTCTCCCGCAAACCACTCATTCTTCATCTGATTGATTCAAAGTATTCCACATGTGTCACACACACTATTCCCCTAAAAATACCAAAACAAACAAAATAAACCATCAACAAGATTGTTTTCAAGTTCCACAAAGAAATCTCTATGTTTTTTCATTCGTTCTTTCGCCTGATCATCTTTGCAGTGCCAATCCAAGCGAGTCATGAAACAAGTTCCTCATGTATATTTATCCAACAAGCTTCAAAACCTCAGTATTTTTATAGATATCTGCAAGGTACACTAGTAAAATTAAACCGCATAGCCACTGAGATTTTGTGGCTATAGAGTATAAAAACCGTGGCTATGTGGAAGAAGCCACATTTTTATGTCGAAAATATTCTGTGGCTATAGCTTCGTGACTAACTGAAATACTTCCGATATCTCATCTACACAAGCTTCCGCCAAATTATAATCTGTCTTTACTTTCATTATCCGTGAAGCAAGTTACAACTGAGATATTCCTTCTGCACACCCTTCGTAAAGAGGTTGGGTCGCTGCTTCATATGCATCAAAAACATTATCATGATATGGTTCGGCTATCTCCGTCTCTTCTATAGGTTCTGGCATGTAGGGTGGCGCAATGTCCGCTTGTATTACTGGAATCTCATGGTAGCAGTCTTCTTGACCATTCCAAGTATGATTCTCCCACATTCGATCTTCACCCGTCGAGTTATTCCCCCCGGAACTCTCACCAACATCATAGAATTTCTCTCCATGATTCGTCCACACATAATAATTCCCCTTAAAGTTGTATTGGAATAGATGTCTTGAGACAACTTTCACTTCTCGTTGCTTCACATTTTTGCATCGTGCACACGGACACAATAACGTTTTCCTTTCTTGATAATTGGCTTGATTACATGCAAATTGAAGAAATGCATTAATACCTCCAATGAAGACTTCAGAAACAGAATTACTTCCTGGATCAAACCTTTCATCCATCCATTCTCTTGATTCAAAGTAGAAGGACATAGTGTATTTCAAAATTTTGAGAGAGAATAATGAGTTGAATCTTTTACTCGGTAGGTTTGATTATTAACTAAAGCCACGACAGAGCCACTATAAAACCGTGGCTAATATAAAAAATTACCTTTAAGCCACGAAAAAGCCACGAAGTGAACGTGATTAACTCGCTTTAGCCGATATATGTCGGCACAAAATATCAAAACACAACAAAGCCACGTAGAAAAAGTGGCATATTCGTGGCTTCTTATGTCGGCAGGAAAAAAAAGATATGCCACTATTAATTTTCGTGGGATAAGCGTGGCTTTTGGGCATTACCACGAAGACATCGTAGCTGTTATCATGGCTTTATTTGCCACGAATTTATTTCGTGGCTTATTTCCATATGTTTCGTGGCTTATTTCCATATGTTTTGTGGCTTTTTTTATTCTGTGGCTGCTGCGTGGCTGTGTCGTAGTTTTTACTGTTTAGCCATGGTATTGTAGTGGCTTATTCGTGGCTATGCGGCAGAATTTTACTAGTGGTATGCTTTCTCCAGGCACGGCCGGTCTAGAGGGCAAACCATCCAAACCACCAATTAGGCATCCAAATTAAGGGGGTATAATCTTTTTTTGAATAAAATATTTGTTCGTATCATAAACATGTAGAGTTTTCTTAGCTTAATACATATTACTTCTTGGGCAAAATTAATTAAAATAATATTTATAAAGTTTTTAAAGTTAGCTATATTATTAATAATTAATAATGGATTTCTGTTTTAAAGTAAAGTCAATAGTTAAAAATCTAATTAAAAGTTAACCACAAAATAATTTTTCCATTTTTTCTAACTTCTAATTTATCATTTTATGTCTTGATGAAAATGTGTTATTATCATTAGAGAAGAGCTTCAAGATTCATCATTTCAACACGCTCATGGATCAAGTTCTAGCTTTCCTTGAGTCCAGATTTGAACAATTCCAAAGATATGAAAATCTTTTAGGTTTTTTGTTTGATTTAAAAAAAAACTAATAGATGCAAGTTAAGATAATTTAAGGGCTTTTGGAAACTTCTTTATGGTTGGTGATGTTTTATTTATGGAACTAAAGATATTTTGAGAATCAATACTTTTGGAGTTTGAAAGCTGTTTGATTTTTCGAATGGAGACTTGTTAACAAAACACAGAAATAAGTCGCCAAAGCTGAAAGAAATTATTTGAGGGGTGGAGCTGCTAAATAATCACTGACAGGTTAAATGGGTTGGGTATGTTATCAGTTGAGATAGATATGGTTGAATGACTTGTATATATGAGTTTAATAGATGATTTTGCAAGAAAAATGTAAGAAGAGCTATCCAATAATACTTGTCCTAGATATATAGTTTTTTATAAACAGTTTATGGAATTTGATTTTTTATGAAAATTTAGTTATTTTAGTATATTGGTTTAGTTAACTGGTTTAATTTATAATCATGGTACATCACATTGACTATATTTATATAAATACCACAGAACATTCATGTTATGAAACTATTATTTAGTTATCCAAAAGTCATGTTTGTCGATGGGGGAGATGAAGAACAAAGTTATTACATGAACTAAAAGAACAACTTTTGCTTTAAAAGAACGAAAGCTAAGTTTAATCAGACAATCCAGATCCAACTGAGATATATAAATGTAAGAACAGAAATTAAAAACCATAATTTTCTAATCAAAACCCTAGAGTGAAAAACGAAAAGAAAAAAAATGACCTAGTGGTTTCAATTCACTTTTTTTTCACACATGACTACTCGAGGTCACATGTTTGATATTCGGGGACAGCAGGGTGGTACTGTGTCTTTCAAAAATTATGTGCTCGCAGATGGCCTAGACCTAAGGCCTAGAGATTTCTCGGGTACGCCTTTAGGATTTCTGTACGAATGTCCTTCGAGGTGGGGCCAGTCACTATAAAAGTTAAACCCTTCACAGTTTTTAACCAACGTGGAATTGGCCTAGTGGTAAAGGGATTGCGGCTGTAGCTTCTGTCACTTGGGTTCAACTCATGGTGGGAGGGACTATTTACAATGCTTGGGTTCCCGGCAAAGAGATGAAACTACCTTTCTGAGAAGTAGTTGATGGCTTAGTAGTTTAAACTCACTTTCTCACACATGACTACTCGAGGTCACAGGTTCGATACTCAGGGACAGCACTGTGCCTTTCAAATATAATGTGCTCGCAAATGACATGGGCCTAAGGCCTAGAGGTTTCTCGGGTACGCCTTGAGGATTACTGTACGGATGCCTTTCGGGGTGGGGCCAGTCACTATAAAAAGTTAAACCCTTCAAAGTTTTGTTTTTTGAGAAGTAGCTGATGGCCTAGTGGTTTCAACTTACTTTCTCACACATGACTACTCGAGGTCACATGTTCGATACTCAGAGACAGCATGGTGGTATTGTGCCTTTCAAACATTTTGTACTCGAAGATGGCATGGGCCTAAGACCTAGAGGTTTCTCGGGCACGTCTTGAGGATTTCTGTACGGGTATATTTTGGGGTGGGGCCAGTCACTATAAGAAGTTAAACCCTTCATAGTTTTAGGGAAGTAGCTGATGGCCTAGTGGTTTCACTCACTTTCTCACACATGACTACTCGAGGTCACAAGTTCGATACTCGGGAACAGCAGGGTGGTACTGTGCCTTTTAAAAATCATGTGCTCCTAGATGGCATAGGCCTAAGGCCTATAGGTTTCTCGGACACGCCTTGAGGCTTTTTGTACGGGTGCCCTTCGGGGTGGGGCCAGTCACTATAAAAAGTTAAACCCGTCACAGTTTTTTTTTTACCAACATTGAATTGGACTAGTGGTAAAGGGGTTGCGGCAGTAGCTTCCGCCACTTGGGTTTAACTCATGGTGAAAGGAACTATTTACAATGCATGTATTCTCGGTAAATAGGTGTAACCACCTTTTCAAAAAGGAGATTAAATTGGAGATAGGGTTTTGGACAACCCCAACCGACGGTGAGCCTCACGCCGCTGTTGAGAAATACCTGCGATGGGAGAAGGAAGAAGCACATTCTCTCCTCTCTCCCCTTCTCCTCTAAGTCTGCTCAGATCGTTGCCTCTTCTTCTCATGGAGTCGAAAAGAAATCAATTTCGAAAGCAAATCATGTGCCCTCCGACGTAGGTAGCTCTGGACAGCCTCCCTCTCCTGAGGTGGCTCCCGTCTCTTCATCCCAAAATGAAGTAGTACTCTCTCCGACGATCTCTCCTCTGGTTTCAGATAAGGTTGAGTGTGATGCGCCCGTCACCGGCTATGGTGGAACTTTACCTGCTCCCTCGTCGTCATCCCCAAAAATCTCTGATGTAGACTGTTCAGATGGAGTTAAAGAAGTAAATGACCGCTCGAGTCCTCAGCCTCAGACTGAAGCTCGGAAATACTCAGAGGTCATCAACAACTCTGCTATGCTGGAAGAGATTGGTACTCCCACTCAACATATCTCTGGAGCTCCATTTGTGTTGATTCCGGATGAGAATCATGAGGAAGCAAAAGAAGAATTTCGTGATTTCCTGTTTGCTAGGTTTCATGGAGAAGCTCCTGATATGGGAAAGATTATTGGCATGGTTAACGCCATCTAGAGTTTTGCTGGACCAAGAATGTTTGTTCACCGGCTAGGGCCCCTAACTTTCTTTCTTAGAGTCACAAATCCACACACGTGTTCCCTGGCTCTAGCTATAACAGTTGGATCATAGCAGGGTACCCCATGTATGTCGCACCTTGGTCCCTTGAAATTACCCCTGAGGAACCTCAACTAACCTCAGCAGTGGTCCCAGTGGAGTTTAGAGGTGTACCTTATTTGTTTGTCAATAAGCAAAGCTTAAGCCGCTTAGGTACTGCAGTGGGTAGACCGGTATCCTTAGCTCCTTAAACAGAGAGAAAAGAAAACTTTGAAGTGGCAAAGATGTGGGTTTGTGTTCATCTACTCTCAGATCTCCCAAAAAGGATTGTCTCAGAATTCTCAAATGGCTGCGAAGTTGATATATCTGTATCGTACCCCTGGCTTCCTATAAAATGTGGAGGATGTAGAAAATTCAGGCATGAAACACAGAGATGTCCTGCAAACTTTATGGCATTATCTACACAGGCCAGGAACTCTAGGAGGTCAAGAAGTATAGGAAAAAGTGTTAAGAGTAAATCAAGACCAGAACATTCTACTGTTTATATTCCAAAAGTCTCCAATGTTGATGTGGCTAAGAAGCAAGATGTAAATAATGGAGATACAGGAGATACAAATGGGGGCAATCCAGTTCTAAGTGAACAACAAGAAGTGATGCCATCTGAAATTCAAGATGCTCGAGTTACTACTGCTGACACTTCTGAAGCTGCTGAAGCTATTAGTGCCCCCTCCAACTGCTAAGGAGGAGGTTAACAAACATATCAACGAAAAAACCTCAGCTGAACCGCCTTTAAATGAGGATTCTCATCACAAGATGCAGTCCCATTTGGAGTATGGATCAAGCATTGTTAATAACACTCAGGTGGTCTCTCTAGAGAGGGCATGTTGTGCTTCGACTTTAATGGTTACTCATACTGACAAGGCTTCAGATTTAGAGCTGACAGCTCAGTACGCGGAACAAAAATCATCACTGTTTCTTCTGGTATCCAACCGGAAGAGTGGCTGGAAGGCCACACGCCACTAATCCAACATTTTAATATGTTTTTTGCATGGAATGTAAGAGGACTAAACAACGAAAGACACCACACTATGGTCAAAGAGTGGATAGCAAACCACATACCAGTTTTTGGAGTGTATTTAGAAATACATATACAACCTACTAATGCAAGAAGGATAGTAAATGCTATTTCTAGAGGGTGAAAGTACTTCACAAATTGGGATAATCATCACACAGCTCGGATAGTTGTTGTGTGGAGCCCCAATGTAATTACCACTATATACAAGTCTACCTCCCAAGCAGTGACTTGCGGTTTTTCTTACCTTTGGAAAGTATAAGTATTACCGTTACCTTCGTATATGGTTGTAATAAACTGGAGTCAAGGCGTGCTCTCTGGCAGGAATTGGAGTGTCTTAATGCTACTACTCTTGTTGCAAATCATCCATGGGCTATTATCGTTGATTTTAATCAGATAAATCGATCGAATCATCACACCGATTCCCAGGAGCTTGAAGTGGACATTACTGGAATGGAGGATATGAATCTAGCAATGCAGGAGGCAGAAATCTTTGAAGCACAGTATAAGGGTCTCTCTTATACTTGGTGGAATAACCAAGACGCAAATCCTATCTCCAAAAAAATTGATCAAGCTTTAGTAAATCAATCTTGGGCTGTAAATTTTTCTGATGGGTATGCTGAGTTTTTGGAGCCCCAACAATCTGATCATGCGCCTTGTCTTTTTCACCTTCCCTCAGCGCAGAGAAGGGCCCCAAAGCCATTCAACTTCTACAACCACATTGCGGATCACCCGATTTTTGAGGAAACTGTAAGAACATCATGGAAACCTGATTCAATTGTTGGAACTTATCAATTCAAGCTGGTCAGATCCTTAAAGCTTTTAAAGAAAGAGTTTTGAAGCATAAATAAAAGATTCTACAGTAAAATTTCCCAACGGGTAAAAGAGCAGGCATAGGTGGTTTCACAGCTTCAGAGCCATATTTTGATGAATCCATAGCCTACTATTGCAGCACTAGAACATGAGGCCAGAGAAAAATGGCAAAGCCTGGCTAAGGCTGAGGAGAAATTCTACCATCAGTGCTTGAAGGTACAGATGTATGATCTAGAAGATAGGAATACAGCTTTTTATCATAAGACGGTGGACCAACGAGCAGCACACAACCATATTCATTTCCTTGCTGGCCCGGATGGTAGTCTAATTACCGACATTGATGAAATCAAAGCTCATTCCGCTAACTAGTTCGCAGGAATCTTGGGTACCAATGTGATGGAATCATCCTCAAGTACTATTACTGAACTTCAGAACCTCCTACCTTTTGGATGTTCCCTATCAAAGTCAGAAGCTTTAGAGTCTCCAGCGAGTGATGAGGAGATAGTGAGAACAGTCTTCTCCATGCGCAAAGAAAAATGCTCTGGACCTGATGGGTATAATGCAGAGTTTCTCCGAGCTACTTGGAGTATCATTGAGACAGATGTTATTGCTAGCGGTAAAGGAATTTTTTCGAAATGGCAGACTGCTCAAGGATCTTAATAGTACAACGCTAACACTCATTCCTAAAACCCCTGAAGCAAGAAGCCTGGGAGATTATCGACCAATTAGCTGTCGTAATGTGGTTTACAAGTTGATATCTAAGATCATTGCAAGCAGGTTGAAGCCTATTCTCAAGGAAAGCATAAGTAAGAACCAAGCCATTTTTTAAAGGGCCAAAGTCTTGAGGAAAATGTGTTGCTTGCATCAGATCTTATTATGGATTATGAGAAAGCATCGTGCCCAAAGAGTTCTTTGCTGAAAGTAGATATCACAAAATCTTTTGATACAGTCTCTTGAGATTTTTTGAGTAAAGTGTTGGAGGCCCAGGGTTTTCCTCGGTTATTCAGAACCTGGATTCATGAGTGCATCTCCTCACCTCGGTTTTCCATTGCAATAAATGGCAAGCTGGCTGGCTTTTTTGCAAGTAAGAAAGGCTTGAGACAAGGGGATTCAATATCTCCATATCTCTTTATTATGGCAATGGAAGTTCTATCTAAACTCATGGAGAAATCAGTTGCTCAAGGCCTGATCAAACTTCATCCTAAATGCTCTGACCCTCTCATCTCTCATCTGCTTTTCACGGATGATCTGTTTGTTTTCTCGGATGGATCGCGTTTTTATCTTTCATGCATTATTGAGGTGTTTAAAGAATTCAAACTGCTTAGTGGTCTGGACATGAATCCTGCTGAATCTGAGTTATTTTTGGGGGGATACTTGTCAATCGAGAAGGATGTGTTAAGCAACCTATTTGGAATCAGGCTGGAAGATTTTCGTATGAAGTATTTGGGAGTACCTTTGAAGCCAAGTCGGATCTCCTTAGCTACCCTTCAGCCATTTTTGGAGCAGATTACTTCTAAACTACATTCTTGGACCACTAAATTTCTATCCTTTGCTGGGAAAATCAACATGATCACATATGTAATCTACAGCAAGGTAAATTTTTTGGAGTGCAGTGTTTGTTTTGTCTAAGAGTTTCTACGCCAAGATTGACTCCCTATGTGCAGCTTTCTTATGGAGCAACAAATCTAGCCCATCAAGAGGGGCTAGAGTGGCTTGTAAAGATATTTGTAGGCCTAAGAAGAAAGGTGGTTTGGGTATTAGAGTGTTGAAAGAATTTTTGATGGTTTTCCACTTATATCATGTCTGGAATTTATTCACTAATGCGGATTCCCTTTGGGTTGCCTAATTGAAAGCTAATGTGTTTCACATGAAGCCTTTCTGGATTATGGAGGATTCCCCAAGACTCTCCAAAGCTGTTTGAAGTATGGTGCAGCTAAAAGATATCCTGGTGGATTTTCTAAGATGTGAGATCGGAAATGGACATAGAGCTATGTTCTGGTTTGAATCCTGGACAGAGTTTGGTCCTTTAATGAATTATATAGGTGCAAATGGCCCTCGCCAGTTGAGAATCAAGATGTCAGCCACGGTTGCGGACGCAACTTCGAATGGACACTAGAATTTACCGCATGCAAGATCTCTGCAATGTGAAAATCTACAAGTTGCGCTGACATCAATTCCGGTTCCAGCTCATGATATGGGGAGGACAAGTTCCTCTGGCGTCAGGGAAACATGACTTTTGGTACATCTTTCTCTTCCAAGTTCACTTGGGAGCATATTAGAGTTCTTTCTCCGGTGCAAAATTGGCACTAGGTTATCTGGTTCAAGGAATACATTCCAAGAAACTCTTTCATCTCCTGGCTGGCGCTCTTGTGTCGACTACCAACCAGAGACAGATTACGAAGATGGGGATTAAATGTTCCTGACCAATGTGCCCTATGTCTAGCGGCCATAGAGACCCACCATCATCTCTTTTTTGAATGTCAATTCTCAGCTAGTGTATGGACGTTTTTTGCAGCTTCTTTCTGGCCTAATCCACCTCTCGACATTCATGCAGCAGCAGCTTGGATCTGTTTGGCCAGAAACTCATCTTTGCCTCAAAAGCGTTGTATTATAAAGCTCATGTTTCAGTCTTCCATTTATTTAATATGGAGAGAAAGAAATAGGAGGTTCTTCACATGGTTTCAATCATCTGCTGAATCAATTTGCTTTGCAGTTGACAGGCAGATTCGGGATCGTCTTCTCTCAATTCCACCATCTCTTCGCTTGCAGCCATCCATGTTTCAGATCTTCTTCGAATGCACAAGACCGCCTTGACTCCCTTTCTCTCTCCTTCTGCTTGTAAGTTTTACAATGGTTGTTCGTGTTTCTATTTCGCTCAAATAAGTTGTTAAGCAACATGTAAACTGTTTGAAAACAGTATGAAATTTTAACATGATTCTAAAAACAAAAAAAAAAGACAAGAGGCTGCTATTAATGCAATTTGATCAAAAAAAAAGAATCAGTTGGGCAATTAATTTATGGGGCAATTTGCCAAATAACTATAGCAAAATTCAAAATTAAAGATATAACCATAAGGAACGTGATGTGATAATTAACGCCATTGTTAGACAATTTTCGCCTTACACACGCCTACGCGGCTGTAAGAGGCGAGTGAACAATGCGAGACAATATACTATGATGCATATGCTATAGTATAGTCACTGAAAACAAACCATAAACCATGAATCCAAACTATTAACCCAATATATATATATATATGTTATATACTATACTATAGTATATATTGGATAGTATAGGGAACACAATAAAACACAAAGAAACCTTCGAAACTAACATCCAAAAGGGGTACACTATGTTGAAATCCGACTATATATATGAAGGTAGATATTCAGGTGCTTTGAGAGGAAACATATAAACATGCACGAAATACAAAATGAGAAGAGTGACACATTTCTAAAGTGAATTTATATACTATACTATTGTATACAAGTACTAGTATAGAAAATATAACATCTTACCTCACAAATCACCTACAAAATTACATTTCATTTACAAAAGAACAATCAAGCATAGGGTCTATCAGATATGCA
>CAKOAT010137710.1:52654-67431 GCA_932364175.1 Eruca vesicaria subsp. sativa
GGGGGGGAGGGGTATACAAGAGCAGGTGGTATGTACGTATAGATTATATACTATACTATAGTATATATTGGATAGTATAGGGCATACATTAACACACAAAGCAACCATTGAGACTAACATCCAAAATGGGTACACTATGTTGAAAGGTGACTAGATATATAAAGCTAAATATTCAGGTGCTTTGAGAGGAAACATATAAACATGCACGAAATACAAAATGAGAAGAGTGACACATTTCTGAAGTGAATTTACATACTTTACTATTGTATACAAATTCTAGTATAGAAAATATAACATCTTACCTCACAAATCGCCTACAAAATTACATTCCATTTACAAAAGAACAATCAAGCATAGGGTCTATCAGGTATGAAACTGTGTTCGTTGTTGATAGATAAAACTGTGTTGATTGTTCGTAGGTAATATATAGAGGGAGAGGGAGGGATACATGGACATGGACATAGAAAGGGAGAGGGACATGGGGAGAGGGAGGCGGAGATGAGGAGGGGGAGGGGAACAGGGAGATGGGGAGGGGGAGGGGTTGAGGGAGGGGGAGAGTGGGAGGAGGGGAGGGGGAGTGGGAGAATGAGAGGAATCGGTATACGGTTACTATACTATTAATTTTTCTCATATAGTATAGGCTTATACTTCATCTTCTTCATCCTTCACTGTTGCTACCAGTCCCACCGTAAAGTACTTCAATTAGATCTCCAAAAAAAATTGGATTGTGACCATAGTATTAATTTTTCTCATATAATTGGATTGGTATACGGTTACTATACTATTAATTTTTCTCATATAGTATAGGCTTATACTTCATCTTCTTCATCCTTCACTGTTGCTTCCAGTCCCACCGTAAAGTACTTCAATTAGATCTCCAAAAAAAATTGGATTGTGACCAGATATAATGTATTACAATTACAGTTTAAACTATTCTTTTCATGGTTGAAGAATATATTTCCCATTTTCGCTTCCTTCCGTCACGGAAGTTTTGACTCCTCGATCTCTCTCGTCTTTTTCCAGTTTGTAACCCGATCTAATGTATTACAACTACAGTTTAGAAAATGAAAGCTATGATCCGCTTCCACGCGTACACTAAAGATAAAATGGGGAATAAAGAGAAAAAATCAATTATATCATAACTAAAGCCTTGTTATGGTTATTTTCCTTTTTTTTTTGTTTTTATGGTTATTGGGCCTAATTCCCCTTAATTTATTTCCACCATCCGAACCGTACGAGTAAATAAATTAGGTTTACTAGAACCAGTCTGGTTTTGATTCATATGATTCTTTCTTAATCTTTCTTTAATCAATGGGAAAATTGTCATTTAAATCACCAACTTTCAAATTTGGTTGAAATAAAGCATCAACTTTCTCATAAACCAAAAAAACACTCAACTTTTGTTGACAAGCCATTTTAGTCACAAACTTTCGTCGACCGTACCAATTTAGTCATATTGTTAGTCAACAGTTATAGTTGACTAATGGTATGCCTAAAATGGCTTTTAAAGTTGATGTTTTTTTTGGCACAAATATAAATCAATATTTTTTCAAAATATTGGATTTTAAATATTGAAACTTTTAATAACTATAACACTAATAAATAACATTGTAAAAAAAAAAGAAATTCCAACCAAAAATATAAACATAGCTCAGTGTAAAATAATTAATTGACATATCCTTAATTGAGTATTTTAGTTTAAAAATGATTATGAAAATTTTAATTATATATGATTATTTTTTAAAAAATATTTACATAATCCTACTCAGATTATGTTTTATAATTTTACTGTAAAAAATTGTTAGTGAAATAATACTTCAATTCTTGATTTTTTATACAAAATGAGTTATCGGATAACAAAAAGAGTTATCGATTTTGGTGAAACTTATTTTTCTTTAAATACAGAAAACCTCTTGTAAACATTTTACAGAAACTATATAGATTTGTTTGAAGATCTTTACTATAAATATAAAGAATCATGAATAGTTCGTTAACCGATAACTCTTTTCATTTAAGAATCAAGAGTTGAATTAATATTTAATCAACAAAATTTTTTTGAAAATAAAATTATAAACAATAATTCAAATAGGATTATATAAATATTTAAAAATATTAACTGTAAATAATTAAATATTCTTATCATTTTTAACTAAGATACTTAACTAATGTATGTTAAGTAATTATTTTACAATAAGTTTTATTTATAATTTTATTGGATTTTTTTATTTATATTTTTTTATTAGTGCTTCAGTTATAGAAATATTTTCAATATTTAAAATATATCCAATACTGTAAAAAAAAAATATTGATTTATATTTGTGCAAAAAAAAACATCAACTTTGAAAGTCATTTTAGGCCTACCGTTTGTCAACTATAACTGTTGACTAACGATATGACTAAATTGGTACGGTCGGCAAAAGTTTGTGACTAAAATGGCTTGTCAACAAAAATTGAGTGTTTTTTTTTGCTTATGAGAAAGTTGGTGCTTTATTTCAACCAAATTTGAAAGTTGGTGATTTAAATGACAATGTTCCCTTTAATCAATGGATGTCTCTTGTATATTTCTCTTGGCTACACTTGTCACTCACTAAAAATCATGCAGAGCAACAAACACACTCGTCTTTTATTTATATACTAAAGTAACTGCTAAGTCTATTAAAAGCATTAGTGTCTTAACCCGTATAATCCAATTTTCAGATCAACCTCCAAGCATTAGTGTCTGTTTAGCTTCTGCGGATCCTGTTACCTTTGGGAACAAAGAGGCACAAAGTCAAAATCTTTTTGAAAGTTAAGAGAATGTTTCATGTTCAAATTCCCTCTTTTTCTTTCTCTTGACTTCACATAAGATAGTGAGAGTCACACTGTGGTTACTATATTTATTACAACAACTTTTCGTACACTTTCTCACTACTGATCCAAAGAATCAAAGTAAAGATCTTGACATCCTTCTCTTTTGGCTTTGTCAGTGTGTTGGTTACACTATCTTCAACGTGTAGTTTTCGCCGATGGCCGAACAGAGACTCCATGTAAGAGTTTAGCAAACCCAAAGAAGCTCAGTTTCCCATCTGTGTGTCTTATCCAATCATGTAGAACCGAATGTACTGTTATAGCTGGTCCAACCCCTAGTTCCTGCAATACTCAAGAAACATGTTTTCAGCTTTAAAATGCACAGTTTCCCCTTTTTTCACTGGCAAAGAAAGCAAACACTGCTTAGCTTACAGATGCAAGTTCATCAATGACGATAGCTCTGTTTCCATGCATTTCAAATAACTCATAAGCATGACGTATGCTCTCTTCCCAACAATCAAGCGACTCATGCTGATGAACGTTTATAGCCGCTGCACAAAACTCTTCAAAGTCCATTCCTCTGTGTTGAAGTCCATTTAGCTGTAAGAACATGTCAAGTCATTGACAGAGGGATTATAACCACACTGTTTATGTTTCTACTAAACGTTTCTTACCAAAGCAAGAAACTCAGGGATCCGAGACTCCTTCATTTCTTCTGTTGCATTCCTTGAAAGTGCCTGTCCAAACATAAAAACAAAACGCAACCGGATTAGATTACTACACTGTGTCTGTACCCCCTTTTGAAAGAATCAAAAGAGAAGTTTAACCGATCTAATGCTTTCCAAAGTGATGAGGCCATCTTTGTTTGGTGAGAGGAGAGAAAACTGAGTTTTCAGGTAAATGATTTCATCTGTGATTAGCGTCTTGGACAATGCCTGTAGAAAGAAAGAACACAATGGTGAGCCACTAGATTCAGTCAATGTTCTTCTCAAAGTACTTAAAACATACCCTCAAAGCAGCTTTGCGCAATGAAGAAGATCGCAAGTAAGCCTTCATCTGCCTAAATATCAGGATATCAAACGGGATATTCATGTCCCTATCATAACCACGGATCCAAGGATGCACTGTAAAAATGTTAAAACGAACTGTAACTACCAAAAGAAAAAATTCATGTGAATCCATAAAGAGCTGTGAGTTTTAAAAGTAACTTACTCAAGGCTTGTGAAGCTGACATTCTTCTCCGGGGATCCTTAAACAATAACCGCTTAACAAAGTCTTTAGCTTCAGAGGACAAGAAGGGCCAAGGAGCTTCATCGAAACTCGGGTCAGCTTTAAGAACCGCTCTGAAGATTCCAGATTCTGTTCTTGCCCAAAACGGACGGCTACCACATAGTAGAATGTATGTTATCACTCCAATGCTCCACACATCTGCTTCTGTTGTGTATGATCTGTGTAGAACTTCAGGAGCTACGTAGTAAGCACTTCCAACTATATCGTTGAGTCTTTCATCTTTTTCAAATTAAAGGACACAAAAACACTATCACTTTGAGTTTACTAACCATAAAAAATAGTGAAATATGATTATGAACCTGGTTTGACAAAATCTGATAAGCCAAAGTCTATGGCTTTAAGCCGAGAGTTCTCCTCCTTGGAAGTGTACAAGAAGTTCTGATGAACAAAGAAAACAGTCCACAGGTAAACTTAAGAGATAATCTTCTATCTGGTTCAAACAAAAACTGTGTCTCACCTCTGGTTTAAGATCTCTATGAACAACTCCTTGGAGATGACAGAAAGCTACAACGTTTAGTATTTGTATAATTACCGGTTTTGCATCATCCTCCGAGTACTTCCCTCCCCTACAGAAAAAAACTTGAGAACCAATCTCTGACACTATGTTCCCAAAAAAAATTAAAATTAAAATAGCACACACCTTGCTAGTATTCTGTCAAGTAGTTCACCGCCTTCACATAACCTGCAAATCCAAACTACTTTAATTCCAACCAATGTTCAAAAAATTCCTAGACAGATTTTTATAGCATTGATCCCACCAAAACAAACCAAAATCTAGACAGATTCTTTTCTTTTTGGGTGCATCAACAAAAATTTCTTACTCCATGGCAATGTAGACGTTAGCATTATCCTCAAATGCATCATAGAACTGTACAAGATTCTTATGTCCAGATAAAGCCTGTAGAATCTTCACTTCCCTTCTCACATCTTCTATAGCAATTGCACTTGTCATCTACAACCACAAAATGAATCAAACACGTTGTTATGTTTTCTCTATCATATCTAAAATTTGAAGAATTCAAAAATGAGTTTTATTTTTTTGAACCTTAGATTTGGGGATGATCTTAACAGCAACCACTTGACCTCTGCGCTCACCTTTCTTGAACTTAGCAGAGCAAGTATACCCAAAATGCCCTCGTCCAATCTCATCACCCAACTCTACTCTACTGTGGAAATCCTTTGCAAACCCAAACCTTTTGTCCAGCCCCACTTCCTCCTCTTCTTCCTGCGGCGGAGCCTGCTGCGTCTCCGCCGACAAAGCAGCCTCCTTTTTTCCCTTCCTCCGCCGTAGCGCCGCCCGTATGTGTTTCGCCGGAGACGGAGGGTTGAACGCGCGGCGTAATTGACGGAGCGGCGTGCTGGTCACGCTCTTGCTCTCTCCTCCCCCTCCGGTGACGTCACGGCTCCTGTTGCGGCGGTGGCGAGCGGGGCTGGGAGTGTAGAAGGGGAAGAAAGGAGAGGCCTTTGCGGCGGAAGGGGTGGGGGCAGAATTGTCAATTAGGGGGTAGTCGTTGCCGGGGAAGAAAGGGTTGTTAGGTGTGTCGGAGGTGGAGGGTTTGGAGGTGCAGCCTCCCATGATCTCCGGCGAAAGAAAAGGAAGTAACTTTCGGAACAAACAGAGCAATGCTAAGAGTGTAGAGAAGAGAGAGAGAGAGAGTAATAGATCGATCACATGAGAAGTGAAACTGTTGAAAGAAATTGAATTTTGAATCTGAAAATGGGGGTAGTGATGACTGATGAGATCATTTTTCTTGCACGTATTTATTGTCTTAATTTATTACTACATTTTGTTAAATTTTCGATCTGTTTATTATTTTAAATTTTAATAAGGTCATTTTCTTTTCAACGGTAGTGAGATCATCTTTTGGGGGTGCATGTTTTGGTTAAATACTTAAAATTCAATTGAATGCAGTAGAAGAACCTTTAAATAAACAAATTATAGTTAACAGTTGGTAAGTATGTAACAATGTAGAAATACTCCTAGGCTAGGCATACTACTGAATATTTTATACATGTTGTGTGTGCCTATAGATAGAAAGAGATTAATATAGATTTGAAACTAAAATATCATAATGAATTGTATTTTTCTACCTTGTTCCGGTCTAAATACCGTTATAAAAGAATTTAGAACCGGTTCAAACAATGTTAGTGGACAAAGTAAACATGTTTATTGAGTTATTGTTTTTTTTTCAAATGTTGATAAGTCAATTTTAAGAATTGAGCTAATAACAACCTATATAAAAGATTCACAAATCAGTTAGAAATAAGAACTTAAATATTACACGAAGGTAGCCACATTGAAACGCAGTGTTTTGATAAACGCTGCGTTTTGATTATTTGGGCGTTTATTTTGGTGACTTTCAATGGTGATTTTGTGAGATAGATCTGGTTATTCTGCTGGATTTGATAGATCCTTCGGGGGATGCTGAGGTAAACAAAGAAGTTATCAAGGGTATTGCGAAGAAGAATGATTCAGATTGGACAGAGATTTGAAAACAAAGGGTTCGAGCTGGTATCCGTTGCGGAAGATAAGAAAAAACTGAGGAAATACGATGTGGAGGTTTCGAGCAAGGAAGGTGTTCACATGGTAGAGATTCTTGATGAGATTCTGGTAAACTCTATTCCTCTGTGGGATGATTTCATTGTGGGGAAATTCCTAGATATGTCTCCTCATGTGGCGAAAGTCCATATGGTTCTGAACAAGATATGGAGATATGGTGATCTCTCGACAAAGGTGGAAGTGTATGGAGTTAACGCTACTACGATGAAATTCAAGGTATCTAATCTTAAGGCTAGAGAGAAGATCCTTGGCGTGGTATGTGTAATATTGTTAGGGTACCAATGCTTGTATCTAAATGGTCTCCTAGTGTAGAGAAGAAAGAGGAGAAAGCGATTCCTATGTGGGTACACTTGGAGAAAGTTCCACTCCATATGTACTCTTGGGAGGAACTTAGTGTCATCACGAGTGCAGTGGATTTCCAGTAAAGCTCCATCCGGAAACTCTAGCTTGTTCAAATCTTAAGGAAACGATAGTGTTTGTGAATGTGGATGTTTCTAAGATTTTTCCAAAAGAGACCACATTTACTACAGATGGGAATAAGTTCACTGTATATTTCTATTATCCTTGGTTACCGGCTAGATGTAAGTTGTGTAACAAATGGGTGAAAAGGTGTGTAAAGAGAAAGGTAAGAAGCTAGCACAAACTCCTTCTGAACCGTCGGATAGTGGAGGTAGTGAAACTAAGCTGGATAGGTCTATAAAGAAGATGATGAATATTGATGGAGAAGGTAGCAATGTGAACATTGAAATGGGGGGGGGAGAAGAAGGATACTGAATTTTCTTTCAAAGAGACTCTTGGGGATCATGGGGGCTCTGAAGGTAATGAATGGTCTCGGCCAATTCTGAAATCGGGAAGATCATCACCTATTTCTGTTCAAAAGGTTGTGGTGTTGAGATTTCGGAATCTAAATACTCGGTCCTTAGTGTGGATGAAGTAGAAGATGGTGAGTGTTTAGATGATGTTAAAGAAAGTTTAGCCTTTGAAGATAATGTAACTGCTGAGGCTGATGTTAATGAGGAGGCAGAGCTTCTGGAGGATGAGTTATTGGAGGATCATTTGTTGGATCAACAAGTTCAAGAGGAGGTTAAAGCGGGTAAAAGAGGTCGAAGGGCTAAGGTTCTGGATGTAAATCCAGGGAAGAGCACTAGGTCTTCTTGACGCAAACATTAATATTATGTAGATCTTCTTAATGAATGTGCGCGATTTTAACAAATGTTTGAAGCATTCCGTGGTACAAGAGTGCGTAAGAAACAATGATATGACGTTTGGTAGTATATTGGAAACTAGAGTAAAAGAAAGTAAGGCGGAAGGGATTATGAATAAAGTGTCCAGGGGGTGGTCATCTATAAAAATTTATGAGCATAGTCAAGGTGGAAGAATTTGGTTAGTGTGGAGAGATACGATTCGTATGACTCCGGTTTTTAAATCTGATCAACTTATTACTTGTTCGGTTGGGCTGAAGGATCAGGAGGTATTTTTCTATACATGTATATATGCGAGTAATTTTTCTGAAGAAATGCAGGAGCTTTGGGAGGATCTATGTCATCACCATGACTCTCCTATGTTTCATGACAAGGCTTGGATTGTAGTAGGCGATTTCAGTGAGATTATGGATGCTGAAGAGAGTTCAAGATTCATAAATTTGGGTAATCTTCTAAGAGGTATTAGAGATTTTCAGAGAATGGTGTTTCATTGTAACTTCTTTGATATGGGTTACCAAGGAACTCTTTTCACATGGTGTAATAAGAGAGAGGTATGGATTATTTGCAAGAATATTGATAGAGTATTAATAAATGAGGGAGTTTTGCAGAGATTCTCGAGTGCTTATTCAGTTTTCGAAGCTGGTGGATGTTCTGATCATATGAGATGTAAGTTTAATATTTTACCAGTTTGTGAGAAGATGAGAAGATCTCTTAAGTATGCCAATGCTATTGGGAAAATGGAGATCTTTCTCCCAATGGTGCAGAAGTATTGGGATTCAACTCAAAGCCTCTATCATTCTACTTCTGCTATGTTTCGGTTTTCAAAGAAGCTGAAGAATTTCAAACCGTGAATAAGAAAAATGGGTAGGGAGAAGCTTGAAAAGTTTTCTTATAGAAGCTCATGGCGTTCTATGTGATAAGCAAAAGCAACCTTATCAAATACTAGTGGTCCTTCTATTCAAGAAGAGGATGAGGTTTATGAGCGTTGGCTTCATATTGGGGGTCTTGAAGAGGATTTTCTGAAATAGAGAGCTAAGCTACATTGGCTTGATGTAGGAGACCAGAACAATAATACCTTCCATAATGCTATTAGAACTCGGCAGGCACAAAATTTCATTCGAGAGATAAGATGCAAGAATGGTATTATTGTTATTCAACAGTCGGAGATTACAGTGGAAGCGGAGTGCTTCTTCTCTGAGTTTCTCAGTTAGATCCCAGATAGCTACTCATGTACTTATGTTGATGAACTTAAGGAGAAATCGGAGTTTAGATGTACCAAAGAGGACTGTACTATGCTCGAAGCAGTGGTTACAGGGGAAGAGATTTGAAAGGTGTTATTTGTTATGTCTTCCTATAAGTCTCCGGGACCGGATGGGTTCCCTAGTGAGTTTTTCAAGACCACTTGGCCCATTATCGCTCATGATTTCATTGTGGCAGTTCAATCAGTGTTCATGTATGGGTTTCTTCCAAAAGGTGTCAATTTGACAATATTGGTATTAGTTCCTAAGAAAACTGACTCAATGGAGATGAAGGATTTTAGACCTATTTCGTGTTGCAATGTCCTATATAAGGTGGTATCAAAAATGATTGCTAATAGGCTAAAGCTTCTTCTTCCAAGAATTTTTTCAGAGAATCAATCAACTTTTATCAAAGGAAGACTTATTTTCGAGAATGTCATTTTCGCTTTGGAGTTAGTCAACGACTGTCATAAGGATACTATCTCCCCTAGATGTTCGATAAAGATTGATATCTTGAAGGCTTTTGATTCTGTGTAATGGAATTTGTCATTCAGAGTTTGGAGGCAATAGAAGTTCAAGGAAAATTTATTCATTGGATTAAGCTGTGTATCACTACGCCTTTCTTCTCAGTCCAAGTAAATGGTGAACTTGCTGGATATTTTCAAAATAAAAGAGGTTTGAGGCAGGGTTGTTCTCTCTCTCCTACCTTTTTATTCTTTGTATGAATGTGCTATCACACAAGATGGATAAGGCTATGAAAGAGAAGAACTTTAGCTTTCATCCACGGTGTAAGTTTCTCTCTCTCATTCACTTATGCTTTGCTGATGACTTGATGGTGTTTGTGGAAGGTACTAAAAAATCTGTTGAAGGTGCGCTTAATGTGTTTGATGACTTTGCTAAGTGGTCGGGTTTAAGTATCAGCATTGAGATATCTACTGTGTATATGGCTGGTGTTTCTATTGATGTAAGGAGGAGTATTTTGGTGAACTTCCCCTTTGCTAAAGGTGCTCTTCATGTTCGATATCTAGGGCTTCCGCTCATGACTAAAGCAATGAGGAACCATGACTACTTTTGTCTTTGGTGGAAAAATTTAGGAACAAAATTTTTTCTTGGACTTCTCTCCTGCGGGTAGATTACAGTTCGTTAAATCGGTCCTTATGAGCATTGTTAATTTTTGGGCTGGGCCAGTAGAGTGCTTTCGCCGTTGGTGTTCTTTCAGTGTTCAGGTCACCGAGTAATGCATGAAAGAGGTAGAACAACTTTATGCTGCTTTTATTTGGTTTGGACCAGTGCTTAAAACTTCTGGTGCTAAGGTAATTTGGAAGGATATATGTAAGCTTAAGAATGAGACGGGGTTTGGGTATAAAATCTATTAAACAAGTTAACGAGGTGTATGGTCTTAAGCTAATTTGAAGGACGATTTCAGAAGACTAAATGGATCAAAGGTAATATTTTAAAGAAAAAAAAATTTGGGAGGTTAAAGATAATACTTAAGCTGGTTTTTGGATGTGGAGAAAGTTACTGAAGTTGAGAGAGACTGCGAAGTTTTTTTTCAAAAAAAGAAGTTGGGAATGGTCGTCATATCTCCTTTTGGTATGATAACTTATCGGAGAAAGAGGTGTTAATTGATTTATAGGGTGATATATGTATTATTGATTTGGGTATTATGAGAGATGATACTATTGAGGAGGCCATTCTGTGTATAGGTAGAAGGAAGAAGCATCATATGGAGATTTTAAATGGATAGACGGAGATCTTTCTGCTTGAGATATGCATTTCAAGCCGATGTGTATGGCATTTGGAGAAAGCGTAACAGAGTCAGCATGGGGAGCAAGCTATGGTTGTATCTATTCTACATAAGCTTACTGATAAAGGGATCAGGAACAAGTTTAGTTTGGTAAAAATTGATAAGAAAAAGAGAAGGTTTCAGGGGATTCTCCAATTTGGTTTCAAACAAGAAGTTAAAGTTTTAGTATTTTTCCTTTGTATAGAGTTGTAAAGGTGGTTGTGTAGTAGGTTTTTCCATTAGAAATGTATGCACTTGTTGTACAAAGGTTTTTTGATGAATAAAATTTAGCGTTCATCAAAGAAAAAACAGAACTCAAAATTTTTTAAAGGGATTTGACCTCGGTTCAACATCTCACGACTATATAAAAATATTAAGCTCGTAAATTTTTAAAATATATGCGCTAACTACTTTATTAAACATAATTTCAAATTGAATCAAACTTGTCATCACTATGTATCTAGTTAAACAGTTAATTGGAATAATTTTCATTTTTTAGTTCTTTTGGCAGCTACCTTTCTAGTTTATAAGTCTAATTAAATTCGATACCTTTTAGTTTATGAGTATGATATTAGATTATATTTTCCTTGGTTTGGTAATATAATTCTAATCTAACAAGATGATGTGTGTAACCTAACCACTAGATGATGTGTATATGTAATAACAGATTGAAAACATTTTAAAATTACCTTTAGTGATGTATTTTTCTTTGGACTTATATATATGGATATGATGTATGTATTTATTTTTCCTTTTTCCACTAACTCTCGTCTTGATAATCTCTTGGAGTCGTTGGAGAAAATTAAATGATTTTAAATTTATGTTCTCCAACCAGTAATCAACAAGCAATTATACCTAAAAAGGTGGTTGCTTCCATTTGGATTTTATAGAAATTCATGTCATCATTCAATGCTTAATTGCTTCTTTTAACGCATAGAAACGTATTTCTCTGATAGATATATGCAATCAATTCTGAAATTAAATTTGATTTCACCAAAGACAATTCTGAATTTGAAGTGAAGATACATGAAATGTGATTTGTTTGGATTCGGGCGTGATAAATACGCATTTCATCATTCCTTTTTCAACTAAGTATTTTCATCATTAAGTTCTTCGTTTTCTAGTTGTAATTAATTAAGAACTTTAATTTATCAATTTTGAAGTCTTCAACTATGTCTAGGTCCTTTATTTTTTCCTTATCTCGTTTAAAATGTTTGGTTGTTGTGAAAAGATGATCATTCAATTCTTAATTTAAATAAATATATGTATAACAATTCGGAAAGAAAAGGATTCCAAAAGAATATGTATAACTATGAGTCTAGGACTATGGCGGTATGACCATACAACAAGGGAGGGACTTTTATTTTTAGGATACAACATATACTAAAAAATACATATTACATTACACACAAACACACATACAACTCCAAGTTTATTTTTTGTTATGTGATCCATCATAGATACAAAAGGCTGATTTTACAACACACTTTATTCATTGACATTGGTCTATATGCTTAATTCATATTTTTAAAGCTAGATTAGTTCTACATATGTTATAGATTGATTTGGATGGAGTGTTTACGTTCAAAGTAGTCCATATTCTTAACCTGGAAATCCACACTTTGCTCTAATAACTCCATCACTTCCGGTCATAACTCCAATATTCCCCATTTTAACCATTGAAACTGCGAAATCCCTCGAGAACAAGTACGGATTCTCGCTGTAGGACTTAACCAATGCAGCGGCGTTAGAATCAGACATAAGGATCTGATCGGAATCAAGCAGTCCAACGTTGTTCATGAGATTCACATAGTAAGCGTTGTCGAACTTGACAACACTAGCTGCGTCAAGGGCAGCAAGGTTGGAGTTAGATGAGTCTACATTAGGACATGTGTCCTTTAGCGTTGAGAGAAGATTTGAGGAGGCAGCTAGGTTTGGGTCAGGCTGTCCTGAGCCCTTGAAGTTGAAGAGCCTGTGCTTGAACACAAAACATTGTGCAAATCCTATGGTATGTGCTCCTACAAGAACGTATTATCACCAGATTAAAAAGTCAGACTATAAAATATTGCAAGTCTAAAAGAATGATTCATGTCAAATGATGAACTATAATAAACTATTTTACCAAAAAACTATAATAAATTAATAATGATGGTTTACCATTTTAGATTTTATTTATTGCAATACTTATTTTCAAAACACAAAATTCATTTGGTTTACTTATATTTATTTCTATCATATATTGCTGTGTGAGTAATTTGTTTCATTTTCAAAATAAAAATAGTAATCATCTATTAGTTTTAAAAGCCTTGTTTAATTTTTTTATCGGGTTAAAGCCTTTGTTTTAATATTATACTAGATTTTGACCCGCACTTAAAAGCGCGGAAATTTTTTTTGATTAAAAGTTTTTATAATTAGGTTTTGTATTTATTTAAAGTATGTTTTGGTATAAAATTAGTAATCCAAAATTGTGGTGATTATTGCTTTGCATTAGTTTTTAGTTTATTTTTTATTTTTAGATTTGGTTTTAGATTTTGGTTTTTGTTTTAAATTTTTAAGTTTCTAGTTTTGATTTTTAGCTTTTGGTTTGGGTTTTTAGCTTTTAGATCCGCTGAATTATTTGAACTCATAATTACCAACAAAAACAAATCCCAAAGAATCGAACATCTAATTTAAAACTGAAAAGATGACAATAGTTTATTTTGTAAATAAACAAAACAAAAACAAAAATATAACATGCGTTTTCAGCTTTTGGTTTTGGATTTTAATTTTTAGATTTTATTTTTCGTTTTGCTTTACATTTATTTTTTTTAAAATTAGTAAATTATTTAAGAAAAAAAACTATTATAAAAGTTATCATTGAAATTTATCAAGACAGAGTAATTGTTATTTAAACTAAAAAAATATTAACATGTTTTAAAGTACATGATTTAAATAAGTGATTAATAATATATCATTTTGTTTTGTTAAAATATTAAATACTTTTGGGACTTAAAATAGTAATTTATTTTTTGATCCATTAAGGTAGAATATTTATTCAATGTTTTTTTAAGTTTTTCTTTAATACTAAGCCCAAAACCCAAACTATATAATTTGTCATAAAAATAAAAGTAAGCTCAAAACTCTATTCCATAAATTACTGTCGGTTTAAATTAAGTAATGCGGTTCAATCAGCTATATAACTTGTATTATTTGTAACACTCTAGAAAGGGTCCAAATTTAAATGACAACTTATATCAGTAGATAAAAAGAATGACTCTGTTTTAATAGAGTATACTAGATTTTGACCCGCGCAACCGCGCGTGTGTTTGTTTTCGTTTATAGTTAATTATATAAACATTTTGTTTTCACTTGTAAATTGGTATATATTATAGTAATCATATATATACGATATGTATAGTAAATGTTTTTCAAACATAATAATATTATATAATATGTGTTTTAATCAAATAGTTTGTTTCTAATTTTCTATATTACACATGTTTTCAAATATGTGTTTGTTTCTTCTTCTAAATTTTATTGTTTGTTAGATTAATATTTCATTTTTAGATAAAGTAATATAAATAGAGCTTGATTAAATATTAGTATACTTTAATTTGCAAAGATAATATAAAATTCATAGAAATTTTTTCTAAAAACTAAACTTATAGTCTCATAAATTAATATTATAAAAAAATTTATTAAAAAGAAATTTTATAAACAATTTTCTTTTTTTTTTAAAACAATATAATTTTAAAATTTTACATCGAAATAAATTTATCTAGTATATATAGCGTGTAAATTTTTTTAGGGTATATAAATATTCCATATTACGAATTTGTGATTTTGTTAATATATTGTAGATGCATTTAAATATTATTGACATATTTCCTTATAAATAATAGTAGATTCCTAAACTTATATCTATTAACATATTT
>CAKOAT010137710.1:67440-153005 GCA_932364175.1 Eruca vesicaria subsp. sativa
AATAATAGATTCCTAAACTTATATCTATTAACATATTTTGTGTGACTAAATTGGAAGGTGTGGGGTAATTTACCAAAACCAAATTGTTAAACGTATCTTTGTTATTATAGATATGATTTTTCATAAGATATAATAATGATAAGATTATTAGAGAGTTAATGTAACATGACTTTCTAGTAATAGTCTATTTTTAAAAAAATCACACATGAAATTAAGTCATGACTTCTGTTTTAATATATAAGATATACTGTTAACCTAAACGAGATGGGCTAGCTGGATAAAACAAGTATATATATTATCAAAACTCGACACTAGTATATTGTTATATACTAGAAGTTGAAACCAAACCTGAGAGGACAACAACATCTTTGAAGTCAAGTCCAAGGGACACGAACTTGGCCGTTATATTCTCCAACGGTTCAAACGGTGAGGGCAGATTTGTATTCGCCGCTTGCTCACTCGCCGTCAGCGAGTCCCTTCTCCCCAATGGCACCGGCCAAAACGGGCCTCCGGTCTGCACATGCATAAGAAGCCATAAAATTAATTACCTTAACCGATATAGCATGTTTGATTGGATACAATTTTTGAATAATATTAGCGGTTACAAGATCACACACGTACAATAACAACGGCTTCTCTAGCTGCCAGAGCAACTATATCGGCGCATGAAACTGTTAAGGGACAAGCACTTTCAATATCAGATTTGATGTCTTCGATGACATCGAAACCACGAACCGAGTTTCGGTTTGGCAAAGCGTTCTTCTCTCCTTTGAAATCCTCTGAATCCTCTAAGAGAATTGAGCCATCACAACCCTACAACACAATTTGATTACTTATTTTTCACAATTATAAAAAGTAATATGTTTACTACACTTATACACTGGGTCTTAAGTAACTAGCCATTTAGTCTAATGGTTTTCTCTTTTACGTGTATGTATATAAAGTACTTGAGTGACCAGCCTTTTAGTTTAATAGGTGAATTTCACCAAAACGCCGTATTTATGTTCGTATAAATCCATATAAAAGTTACGTGTAAAATATACACGGCTTAAGTGTATATATATATATATAGAGTAAGAATGAGATATATAATCCAACTTTACATATGTAACATGAAAAGAAAACGTTGCTAACTTACATTGACGAAACAATCATGGAAGTGGAGACGGAGAAGAGATGCAGCGATTCGAGAATCATCCTTAAAAGCTCGCCAAACTCCGGACTTGACAATCATCTGTAGACGAGGACAAGACCGGTCATAGAATCGATAGTCGAGATTGCTAGTCATACCGTATCCGCGAGAACCGTGACCGTTGTTATAACCACCATTATAACCATTGTTGTAACCATTTTTAGGACCATTATTATATCCCGAAGGAAATGAGGAGACGTCGTTGAAGAAAAGGCTTAAGATTGCTAGGTGGGTCATAAACAAACACGAAAAGATTTTGCAATCCATGATGATGAAATAAATGGTTGATGAGTAGATTGATTGTGTATTGCTATGGTGATTTAGCTTGTATTTATACACCATAACAAGGTGTATATTTTTTTAAAAAATATAAAAGCTTTAAGTGTGTGCCTCGAAGATGCATGCACAAAATAGGAGAGTGGGAGTGCCACTATAAATAAGATAATACAGTGGGATAAATTTTAGGTTTTTGTAATATTTGATCTTTGTCAGGTAGTTCACTCACTTGGCAAATACACTTTATATTTTGCCATTTTAACATGTGATTTCGTATCGAATTAAGATGTCATATCATACTGTCATCCAAACTTTCAATTATATTCTTAGAGCATCCACATCAATGAACCCCCTCATGGGGTTCATTGAATCAATTTTTTATTATTAAAATTTTTCTATTTTTTTTTTGAATTTTTTTTTTTTAAAAAGATCTAGACCAATCTCGAATCGACACGTGTTGAACCTTAGGAGAGAGAGGTTCACCCGGGTGAACTTTAGGAGAGAGAGGTTCATAGATTTTTGTTATTTTATTATTTTATTTTTTTGGTTTCCGTGTGAACCCCCCATTTGAACTCTCAATGGGGATGCTCTTAGGTTTCGAATAGTGGGAAACTTCAGTGCAGCAAATAATATAAACTAATCATATAATGCCCCACTTATTTTCTTAATTGATAACGTTGGGGGCATTGGGTCTGTACAACGCAGCCAATTTTTTTTTTTTGACGCAGCCAATGTTTATTTTCTCCGTTTTTTTTTTGGACAAACTCTATTTTTTTTAAATATCGTTTTTCTTATACGATATAAAAATATCAATGCCAATCAGATGAACCGACGACAGTCGCCTGTCGAGTTTCCCCAACGTCAATTGCTGATCGCGAGGGAGATATCATAACAAAAAGACTGCAAAATATGCTTTGAGTTATATCTCAATTTTTTTTCTCGAAAGGAGAGCTATATATTGCACTGACATCACATTCTTGATATATTCTCAGTTGTATTCAGCAGCTCTCTGTCTTGATTGATGTATGCCACTTTTTTTGAAATTGCTATGTATGTACGAAAATCTTCGAACTCTATCTAAATATTCGTTAAAATACCTATTGACATTCATAATTAACACACACATGACCTTTAGATTAGAGAAGAGCCGAGGAGGCAGTTTGTTACGGCTCTAAGCTACGTTTTAAATACGAGTGTCTCAGACCTGAGAGTACATAGTTATACTTGAGTCAAAGAAACATGATTTTGACACTTGTATTCTCCAACGGCTCAAACGGTGATATAACATATATAGTGCTTCTTGCACCGTCAACAAATGTTGCGGTCTGCCCAAACGGCAAATAGGTATGACATAGATATGATAATTCAAAGACATGTGTATTAGGGATACTTTCACGCATCAGAAATTGGATGAATCTTAAATAAAATATAAAGAAGATGGACTAATCCACTTCACTAGTAGCAGATCTAGGATAACTTTTAATCGGAGGCAGTATATTTTGTTTTTGTTTTTTTTGCCTTTGACGCTACATTTTCTTGAAATTGAGATAATTATTTAAAGAAAATTAAGACTGTTGGATATGGGTCCAGATCAAAGATCCATGGTCCAGAACTTGACTCGGTCCAAGAAATTCGCGTGGCCCGATCACCTGGATGATGAAAGGCCCAAACATAAAGACACGCCGTTCCAGATGCACGTCTCACCAGCTCTCCTGCTGAAGATTGACACACGCCACTAGAGCAGCGGGAAACCATCACTTCGGCCATACCACTGGACCTACTCCCCTGACGACCCGCCGATTACTGTAGATGAGCAGAAGGTCATAATGGCGAACCTGCAACCACGCAAATCCAATCTATAAATAAGGAGGAAAGAATTCGACAAAGGGAGAGATGAGCAAGCAAAAAAAGACTAAAGAGAGATAAAATTCTTGACTCGTCACCGACGACGAGTTCTTCTTTGTACTTTTTCTCTTCAGTTTTATTCACACATACACACTTCAATAAACGAAACCTTTGGTCCTTCACTACAAGAAAACACGCTATATTCCGACGGACGTTCCGACGGACAACAAAGTCATCCGAAAATTTTAACAGTTTTCCGACGGAATTCCGACGAAAACAAAAAATACAACTTCGTCAGAAATTCATCAGAATATTCCGACGACTTTCCGATCAAACGTGGTTCGTCGGCATATACAGATGAAATTCTGACGATCTTCTGATAAAATATATAAATGTTGATGTCGTCAGAATCCGTCGGTATTCCGTCACTATATACTGACGATATAGTGACGAACTGTGGTTTTATTCAAAGTGGACAAGTTCCTCGGAAATTCCTCGGCATATACCGAAGACATTCCGATGACCTTGCTTAGTTCGTCGGAATGTCCTCGGTATATTCCAAGGAATTTCTGAGGACTTATGTTTTAAAAAAAAATAAATCAAAATATATATAAATTTTGGATACGAAATTATGAAAATAACACTTAATAAGTGTTTAGTATAGTATTTGATCACAACCGTTCAAATATAACAACTCATTAAAATATTTATGTATGTATATATATGATTGTTTTGATAACATCTCATCTTAACACTCATATACTTATACAATCATATTCATCTAATCTTACACTACAAAATTTTTTTTGTGTAAAATTGTGTTATAAGAACATTTTTATAGTTAAACCTTTATGCAAATACTATATATATTATCCGTCGGTATTCTGTCACTATATACTGACGATATAGTGACGAACTGTGGTTTTATTCATAGTTGACAAGTTCCTCGGAAATTCCTCAGAATATACCGAGGACATTCCGACGAACTAAAAATTTTGTAATAAAAAAAAATATAAATTTGGATACCGAAACTATGAAAATAACACATAATAAGTGTTTATTAAAGTATTAGCTCGTAACCGTTCAAATATAACAACTCACTAAAATATTTATGTACACCATTGTTTTCATAACATATCATCTTAACACTCATATACTTATACAATCATATTCATCTAATCTTACAATACAAAAATGTTTTGTGTAAAATCATGTTATAAAAACATTTTTATAGCTAAATATTTATGCAAATACTATATATATTATCAAATATTTGGTTTTGGCTTTTAGAAACTTGTAATCAACCCCTAAACACTAAGTCGTCAGAATTCCGTAGGAATAAGTCGTCAGTAATCCGTCTGAAAAAACTGACGACTTTCCGACGAACCCAGTTTCCGACGGAATACCGACGACTTTACTAATTCCGTCGGAATATCATTTTATCTGGGAAAAACAAACCGCATGAAAAATTTCATGAACCGCCAATTAATATTTAATTAATGTTACCGACAGAATTCCGACGGAATGGGTTCTCAGAATCATTAAATATAAAAACCCTTCTTCTTCTTTTCTCTCTCTCTAATCTCTCCGAGTTCTCTCTCTTCTCCGGCGTCTCCGAGTTCTCTCTCTTCTCCGGCTACAGAGGCGGTTCTACAACTCCCAACTCTGGCGATTCCTCTTCCCAATCACGAATCTCTACCCCACACCCACAAAGCATGTAAGATTCTTAAAAACCTCTGTTTATTTCGTTTTTTAGGGTTAAGAGAGTTAGATCTTAGGATCTGAGGTTGTTTGATTTGTATGTTTAGGATTGAATGGATAGTTTAGGATATATTAATTAGGATTTTTGTTTGGTTGGTTGTTTTAATTTTTTTTTGGAATTATATTGTGTGTTTTTAAACGTTTTTGATTTCTTAAAACGTTTTTTGATTTTTAAAAACATTTTTGGGGTTTCCAGTAATATATTATATATAATTATTGGATATATAAAACGTTTTAATATCTATATATATATATATAATTTTTTCAAGTTTTTATTATCTATTATTGTATCAAAACGTTTTTATAAAGTTTTAAGCTTTTTATAAAACATTTTAGGTTCATATTTTTTTTTACAAGTTTGTTATAATTTATAAAACGTTTTCTGGTTTCTAAAATTTATCAAAACCTTTTTCACCTTTTTAAAAGCCTTTTCTACCTAATATGCTTTTGTTTTTTAGATTTTATTAAAACCTTTTTCAGTTGTTAGAAAAAGGTTTCAATTACACAAAGTTAATAAAAATTTTTAAAAATACATTTCTCTTTGTTTAAAAATATTTTCAATTTTTAAACTGTTTTATGTTTTGAAAAATTTATAAATACATTTATTATAAAGGATTTACAAAAATTATACCACAAAAATGTTTTTGTAATTTTAAATATATATATATATAAAGAATAAAAAATATTTATTATATATGATTGTTAAAAAAATAATTATATTGCAAAAACGTTTTTCTAATTTTAAAATTTTCTATAAATATATATAATAAATTAAAATATTTAATAAAATCATTTTTTAAAAAATTAATTTATAAAGTCCGTCGGAATTTCGTCGGAAATATGATCGTCAGAATTTCGTCGGAAATTAGTTCGTCAGAATTTCGTCAGAAATTATCCGCCAGAATTTTGTCAGAAAGTTGTCCGTCGAAATTTCCGATGACTCATTTCGTTAGAATTTCGTCAAAATTTCCTTATTCCGACGAAATTCTGACGATATTGGCCGTCAGATTTCGCGTGTTTTTTTGTAGTGCTTCTCTCAATCCATCGATTACTTGTTTAAAGATTCCAACTATCTTTTCCCGGATCTATGGTTCAACAATTGGCGCCCGCCGTGGGGCCTAAGGGTTTCCCCAGACGCATCCTCCGCTAAAACATCCTCAGAAGGCCGCTTCAAAGACTCTAACCCATGGAGAGAAGAGCCAATAGCATCAGCCATGAAGCCACCCGTGGGAAGCACACCAACATTTGTCGGCCCCTCGTCCCGAGGAACGACCGGACTCACTTCACCTGACCCACCAACCGCCCTTTCGGGCTCAACTTTAGAATTCAAGGGGTTGGACTTGGCCATTCCCCTGTGTCCTCCCCGCAAAGAGGAGCTTGCCACCACATCACTTAACACATCTGCATACGGGATCGCCCGATGAACCCCTCCAACACAAACCGGAGAGGAGCGTACCGCACCATGCGACGAAGAAGAAGGATGCAGCAGAGAAGCCGGAACCCTTTCCCGACGACTCGCGCGAGCATCGGATGAAGAACCCCACGTGGCTAAAACATATATATTTACAAGGTAAACCATAGAAAAAAAGATAAAACATAAAACTTATTCGTGAAACAGAAGCAACGCACCGGCTAAGATATGCGGGACACTGCAGAAAATACGATCACGATCAAACTGAGGCCACTGCTGAACGCCTAGCCTTCGCATCCTTTCTACCCCGTCAGAGAAACCCTCCGGCGGTGGACGAGAAATCGAATGACGCTCTAGAAAAATCCCAAAGAGCGCAAAAATGAGATGCGCAATCTAGAATGACGAAGGATATATGGTATGAAACTCACTGGGCGAAGAATTCTAAGATCTCCTGGGAATCACATCCGGATCAGCCACGGAAGTCGAGTCAACTCGGACAAAGAAAACGCTGAAACCAATCATGTGCCTTGTTCACTCTACCTCAAAGAATGCCGTAGCGAGACTTGATGTTGACATAAAAAGTATGAGGAGTCCCCGGATTCCTGCTAATGTTTGCCAACTCCTCAAAGAAGCGAAGATCGACGTCAATACCCACCTCGGCGACCACATTCCGCATAGCGTCTGGAGTAAACTGGGTCAAAGCTATGTCACAGGCGGGGGCATAAGACGTAAGGAGACGAGGAAGACGGAACCAAAGGCGGGAATGGGTAAAGAACGCCTCGTACAGACACATCCTTCCAGGAGGAGGGGTCCAAGATCTCTCATTAGCGTTGGGAACACGCGTCAACAGCCGAGTAGGAAAACTACAAGTCCTGGCAATCCCATCAACAGTCTCACGTGTCAAGACGAAAGGGAGCCCTGCCAGAGGAACTTCTTCAACCGACGCGTGATATACCATGATTTTGACCCGTTTTTGGTCATGGTATTGATATGTTTTTATAATAATTATCTATGTTTTGGAGTCTATTACGTATGTTTTCAGGCTCAGGAGCATTTTGTAGTAAAGTGATGATTTAGGTGCCTTATGGAGCTTAAAGGAGAGTTTTACAAGATGACTATGAAGATCCGACATTGAGAGACACATATCGATCGATACACACCTTGTGTAATCGATCGATGACGATTCCGTAGAAGTTGAAGTCGAGATACTCCATCGAGCGATGTACACCATGTACCATCGATCGATACAGAGCGTGATGAGCAAGATTTACTTGGCCAACTTGAAGCCCATGAGCCCTAGAGAAGAGAATCATAAGATCAAATAAGAAAGTATTGAGTTTTTATCAAAGTTTTATATTCTATTTTATACTTAGCAATAAAGTATTTTATTTTCATCTTATTCTTTTGTTATGAATCTCTTGGCTATGTCTGAGTAGATTCATTTGTTAGATTTGGGGTTCAAATAGTTATGAGGGATTAGCCCCAACTATGGATTGTTGAGTTGTTATATTCATTATCCAAATGAACCCTAATGCTTACTCTAGATTTGCTACCTAGAGTTATGATTATGGAGTGACTAATCTAATGGTCATTTTCCTGAAATCATTTGGCTAAGCCCAGACTCAATTAGGCACGAGCGATAGCCGGTCTAATAGAAATTCTCAGGTGAACACAGTTTCAATTCGATCTGATGCTATATCGATCGATACTCCTATAGAGTCATCGATCGACGGCAACATATATCGATCAACACTGCGATAGCAACATCGATCGATACTGTCGGCAATCAGATCAATGGATGAGTCTAATAGCGACAGCTATAGATTTATCTAAGGATTGAAGTTCTCATATATTTGCAAGCAATTCGTTAAGACATCCATAGATTTATAATCCTGATTTTCTGAATAGTAACCTTGAATCTAACTACTTTCTTCATTGTTTTTAAACCCAAAACCTATTTTCCTTAGCAACTTACCCTTGCTACCAACTTTTATTTATTGTTTTAAACATTTTCAACCTAGCTTAATCACTTAGGATTATATCTTTTGTGACTCTAGTTCCGTGTGGATTCGATCCCTAAGTACTACGATTAAACCTCTTATTTGAGAGAGTAAATCACTCCTTAGGGTTAAACATTTGAGTGATATCAACGCGTCAGCTGCGCCCTCATCATCGAGATCAACAACATCCTCATCAACCAAATGAGGAACTGAAACACGACCGGAATCTTGTTCCCTCACAGGTGTAGTTCGAACACTGCGAAGGAGGGAACCTCCTCCGCTGCAACAAGAAAAGGGACGACGAGAAATGAGAATGTTATCGTCTGTAGATTCCGAACCCCTTGCACTAACGTGAGAAGGTGAAGATAGGGGAGAGTCCATATGATCATCAAGAGAAGCATAAGAAAGACTCAACTCGATCCTCATAGCGAAAAGATTGAAGAAAGAAAGAATGCTTATGAGATAGATGGACAAAGAAAGTGAGAAGGAAAAATTTGAGACAAAGGATGAAGCAACTTATAAAGAAAGAAGAGCAACAATAACGGGCATTTAAAAGACGCGACTCCTTGCTGAACGTTTCTCACGATAAACAAAGACGCCATCCAATCAGGGATCGCCATGTCATCAAAGCGCAGGGAACCTAGCAGAACCGACTTCCTTCGTGACACTTTGAGATGCCCTTCGGTAGAAGCCGAAAGGACAAAAAGGGGGGGCTATTGTTGGATATGGGCCAGATCAAAGGACCATGGCGCAGAATTTGACTCGGCCCAGGAGACTCCCGTGGCCTGATCACCTGGATGAAGAAAGGCCCAAACACAAAGACCCACGCCGTTCCAGATGCGACGTCTCACCAGCTCTCCTGCTGAAGACTGACATACGACACCAGAGCAGCGGGAAGCCATCATTTCAGCCATACCGCCGAACCTACTCCCCTGACGACCCGCCGATTACTGTAGATGATCAGAAGGCCATAATGGCGAACCTTCAAATACACAACTCCAATCTATAAATAAGGAGGAAAGCATTCGGCAAGGGGAGAGAGGAGCAAGCAGAAAAAGACTAGAGAGAGAAAGAAAGAAAGAAAGAAAGAAAGAAAGAAAGAAAGAAAGAGAGATAAAATCCTTGACTCGTCACTGATGATGAGTTCTTCTTTGTACTTTTCCTCTTCGGTTTTATTCACACACACACTTCAATAAACGAAACCTTTGGCCCTTTTCTCAATCCATCGATTACTTGTTTAAAGATTCCAACTATCCTTTCCCGGATCTAGGATTTAACAAAGACAAGGATTTATTTACAAGATTTTAAATTAAAATACTAAAAATATATAATGTATGGTTGAAACAACATTGAAGTTTGAGAAAGTACGATGGAACATACTTCATATTTAACTAAGCATTAGCATACAACAGAGAAGACTTATGATGCATTAGCTTAAAGAAACAAGAGAAGGATGAAACTACTAGGAAGATGGAAGGTCATTTCTGCGGCCTCGACAATCCTTTTTATCTTTTTTTCTGGCCGTTTTCCCTTTTATATCTTACAATTTTTGGAGTGGTTTTATTGGCCTTCCACCACATGACATGTTGAGGTTCGCTCTAACATCATTCATATACCATCTTTCATCATCTTACTCATTACAAGCAATTTGAATGGCATGAGCCCTGCCATGTGGAAGAGAGTATGGAGGGACCTATGAATTTTCCTTTGAAATCAAGTTGTCCTCAAGGACTATGACAGGGAATATGATTTCTTCCATAATAGTACTTTTAGTTGGGGTTGATTATGTGTCTGCTAATGGTGATGAAGTGAAAAGAACTAACATTTGTAAGTTGTGATTACAAATTTTGCAATACCATTTTATTTAGTAGGTTTTCGTTCAATAAGTTCCTCTCGTGCTTCTTCAGCTAAGACCAAATTTGACTCCAAATTTTTCAGCTGGTAACACAGATTGATTATATGCAGCAGTAGATTGATTATATGCAGCAGCAGTAGATTAAGTAGAACAGTTTTAAGATTTACCCACACTAAGATTAGTGATACCTTAGGGACTTTTAATGAGTCAACTGATTTCCACGACGAAACAACCAACAAATAGGCATCAACATGCCATACATCTCTTTGATTTACGCATTGCCGAGTTTGAATCATGAGGTATATGAAACATGTAAGAGAAGTCACTCAGCTTATGGCAGCCTACTCTACAGATTCTACCCAACAACATATTCACCATTTAGAAGTGAAAAAAAAATTTTAGACGGACAGGTAACCTCACTCATCGTAAGCTCAGTCCGTCACAGATTATTATCAGTTGATTTTAGATTTGAAGTGAATTTAACTTAACATGGTATCAAAATCTGATTTACACAGTTCAATCCAACTTATAATACATCGGGTGCGAAGTTGGTTTATCAGTCCTTGTGAAAACATTTCAATAGTAATATCCTAAGAGTCATTATATTGAAAGAGAGTATTAAGAACATTGTATTAGATTCTTTTATCACTAATTAGCTTTATGTTATAAGTCCATCTAACTTGACATCATAAATTTCTTAAAATACAGTATGAAGAAGATCAAAGTCCACTTTTATGTTTTTTTACTAAAGATCCAAAATTCCAATTTTTTTTTTGCTTTTGCTGATAGAAGACTGAGATTTTGAACCAAACTCTAACTGCCAAAGTGAACTGAATCGAAATTTTTGGTTAGTTTGGCTAGAAGTTTGGTTTGATTCGGTAGGTTTTCTAAAAGTAATCAGTTTCTTCTTGTGTTCGGCAATCAATTACTTTAGATTTTTTATAAGAACTTAAAACTTATATGTAAACCATACGAAAAACCCAAATGGATCTAACTAAATTTCAAATCAAACTAAGTGAAATAACGAAAGTATCCAAATTAACCAAAATTTGTTTGGGTCGGACCTACCTTCCGCAGGCCCATAGTCCCAAGGATACCAGCCGAAATGTTCCTTGTGTCTGCATGGCATGATCTGCAGCAAGAACTAACATTTGACCGATAATAAATAATTTTGGTAATTGACATTTAACCAATCAATAATATATTTTTGGTATTAGATGCTTATATGATCTTTTATGTTATATTTGTAACATTTAAGTCACACTTGCTCTCGTCATAAAGCAAAGAAAAAAAACAATACACTTATTTTCAATTCTCAAACATGAAAATGTAATATTCAATAATAAATTAGAATCCATTATATGTAGGGGTAAGTACGGATGGAATAATACTTTAATTTTCAGTATTTGTGATTTACTTTTTATTTTAGGGATATCTGATTTTCTGAATTGTTTTGTTTCGTGAAATACAGATTTCCGGCTTTTAGGATATCCGAATTTTTTTTAGATATTTGCAAATATTTACGGATATTACATGCAGTTTTTGATACAAGTAAATAAAACAAATACAACTTGTTTTTCAAAACAATCTCTTACATAATATAAAGTGAAAATTTTGTTCCATAAACTAGTGAAACTATATGTTCCATAAATTAAAAAAAAATAATCAATTTTGTTTAAGAAACACACAAAATTTTAGAGAATTGTAACTTCCGTAAATTTTTGATATTCCTTTCTTGATTGTAAAATAATATTTTAAAATAATAATTATATAAAATTATACATTTAAAACTATATTTTAATTATATATAAACATCTATTGGTATAAAATTCGGATCAGATCGAATATACGGCTCCAAATTTTTTAGTATTTGTGATTTGCTTAGTTTTTATTGGATATTGAATTTTAATATTTGTTTTGTTTCGATAACTTATGGATATCCGGATTTTCGAATCAAATTAAAATGAGTCACGAATCAAATCAAGTTTAATAGATAAAACATCCATTATATAATTATATGACAACAAGAGGATTGCATAATATTCCACTACCCATCTGGCAATCTTACTCGAAAGTATTCGAAGACTTGGGAACCAAATTTTTTGCTTCCATTGGTTGGCCTGAGATGATAACTTTCCAATTTCCACAGCCAAAGTGGATTTCTGACATTTTATGAACTACTTGGGGCTGCATATCCAGATTAGTGCATCTCATTTTATCATCTAGAATGATCTCCATACTTATATTAAAAAGACTAATTTGTTGACTAGTATAAGTTATCGTGGAATCCTTTGTTTAAGTAGTTGACCAATCGTTTAATATATTTTTTTTTTTATCATGATTAAAGTTAGAGTTTGTTAGAATGTGAATTTTGTAAACTAATGGAGACAAATTATTAATTTTCAGCGTAATGTAAATAGAACTTATGTAGTCGATCATGTCTGATATAGAAATAGCTAGAAATTCATGTAAAGTTATATTTCCAGAAGATATGTGAGAGAGTATATTGTAGAGTTGTTTTTAGGAAATTTATCAAATATGATTCAAAATTTGGTTCCAAATGCAAAAGTAACCTAAAAGACTATTAAAATTACAATCAGCCTCTTGTGAACAAACAAAGAACCCAAATTTTTTTTTTACGTTTCTAACTCCCGCAACTATTCTGTTCAGACGACTTTCAAATAAGTCGTCTAGTATAGTTATTCTTAAAAAATAATTTATAATTTTTGTAAAAAAAATATTTTGATAAGTGAAAAATTTAAATTATATAATTAACATATGTTTTAAGAGATATAAATTAAGATATAGCAAAATTTAATTGTTTTCAACATAGATGAGTGAAAGTAGTGAGACATGATATTCTTTGATTTAGGTTTTACCAACATATGTTGTAGTATTTTATGTGTTTCTTAGAGTTAGATTTTCGGAAGAATAAATGTTTATTTGCAAAATTTAAAATTTACCTAAATGTGTTTATTTCTGTGTATAGTAAACATTTTTCAAGTATAATTTGATTTTATAACGTGGTTAATTAGCCAATTTAGTCAATTTAGGCTAGGGTTTAAACCATCTTGCACCAACAAATTTGATGTCCTAAAGAGACACAGTCAAGTTGCTACAGAGTCTAGACAAGGTAGACCAATAAGTTCCATGAGATAAGAATCCTCGGAAAGAAAAGAGAAAGGTGCATAGAATGATAACAAATCTGAGGTCAAAGGAAACAAGACCATACATGGAGATAAGGCTGGCCAGCTGAACATCTAGATACCAAACCATGTAGCTTGGGACGCCAAGCTGCTAGGTAATAAAGGTCCTAGGTAATAATCTCAAATCGATTAGATCATGTCTGGAACACCATGGAACCACATGAGAGTGTCGACACATAGATGATAGATTCATTTAAGGAAGCACATAAAAGTAGTACTTGAACATTTATATATAAATCGAGGATCATGAACCCACGTAATAGAGTACTAGTAAGATCATATTAAATGGAAACGTGGGGTTAGAGTATCTAGAGAAAAAGAGGTCTATTGGCCATATATATATATAGAGAGAGAGAGAGAGACGCCATATAATATAAACCAATGGATGTAAATGAGTCTTGTGAGGGAAAGAAAATCGTGAGATGTAGAACATGATTATATGGTCTAAAGTAGTTGAAGTTTCTACTTACAGCATCCAAGCATGATTTGTTACACAAGGATTCTCACAGAGACCAGGAATAGACTATGAGGAGATTTACTCTTATGTGGTGGATGCTACTACATATTTCGAATTGATAAGGTCTGGTCATAAGAAAGAAATTAGATTAACATATAAAGGATGTAGTATGGTCCACTGGATAATAATGATAAATGTACCAGAAGGTATTGAGCTCAAAGATAGAGAAAAGAAATTCTCAAGAAACAGCATTGTATAAAACTGAACTATTTGTGGACTGAAACAAAGCAGCTGCATATAGTATAATAGATACTTAGTGAAAGAAATTTATAAGAACAATTCAAATCAGTCTATGTATCCTTATAAAAGAAATTTGATATCCTTGTGTGTATTTTATATTAACCATCCAAAGAGAGGTTATTTGGTTTTATTGTTGATTTGTTTTCAGACAGGTTATTTTTTATACATGGTGGTACACGCATTCACAGTAACATCATCGTGTGTGTGTGTTTGGTCGAGAGTGTGTGATGGTCGGTAAGATGATCAATCACAACTGCATGGACCATGTGACATTCCGTAAGCGCTTGTGGTCGAGGTCCATCCAAGTAAGGTGGTCGACGACAAAAGAAACACATCTATGTGGATAGCATCCGTATCCGTGAGTATGATTTGGACGAGGACCATAAATCAACATGTCCGACCAGATTATGGAGTGGACGACAACAAAGAAGCACATCCCGTCCAAGAATTCATCGCCCATGAGTTAAAGAGAGAAGTACAAGTAGTTCAAATTCATTCAATCTGAAAGACTCAAGATTGAAAGACTTTCAGTGATGCTCAAATCAGGGGGAGTAATACGTGTTGTACTCTTTTTCTTTATCCATGGTTTTACCCGTATTTTGTCCCATTGGGTTTTTGGGTTTTTTTTTGGAAAGGTTTTAATGAGGAAACTTCCAAAGCATATTACAAGCTCTATATGGTTATGACATCCAAGGGGGAGTGTTATGAACCAATTAGTGGATGGACCATAACCATATTATCTAGGCCCAATCCGTTAGTCTATATGATGGTTTAGATTTAGCCTTTTTCCATATTTATATTGAATTTATACTTTCCATTTATCTCTCATGTAATTCCCTATATAAAGGATCCTATGTTATGAGTAATAGACACACCAATACCTCTATTATCTCATTAGTTCACAACATCATTTAAATTTTGGACTGTTTCAAATTTTTAGTGTTACATAATTTATGGACCATATTGAATTAGTTACAATTAATTATATTACACACTGCAATTAAATTAAAACCAGACAACTTAGATTACACCAATAATCTACTCTATTATAAATAAACCAAGTGAATAATCTTCTATTAAAATTAAATTAGACCGATTGTATATATACAATTTATATTAGCGATACAATTACTCTCATTTGGACCTCTTTGACTATATAGATTAAACTTTGCTCTAAGTTGATTTGTACTTTTCTCTTATCAACATCATATCACCAGACACTGAACATGTATTGTGTTTGGTTCTTCTTTGCTTCTATAATATATTAGATATGATAACTCTTCTTACACCTCATTTTTGTACATATGTTACTTGGCTCTAAGTTGATTGATTCTGTGTTAGACTTAGAGATATATGCCATTATGAATGCAATATATCATTATATAAACTTCAATCATATAATTTCAAAAGTGCCAAAATATGATATCGATTTAAAAATATATAATCTATTAATTTTGGGTCATATTTTCACCTACCATTATAACTCATAATATTTTCACCTACCTTAAACAATTAGTTAATATGACATATTTGATTATTTAAATTAATAATAAACCAAATATAAAGTAGATTTTTTTTTTAATTTTTAAAAAATCTTTAATAAAGAGTCTAACAAAATCTTAATTAAAATTTGAATTTTATAAAAAAGCATATTAATTAATTTAGTAATTAATAATATAATATTGTTACAATATTCCAATGTTAACTAAAACTTTATTATATAACAAGGAAAATTTTTTATACTATTTTTTTTTTATAAATTCTATGATTATATTATGTATTACATAAAAAATAGAAGTGTTATATGAATTAAATATGAAAACATTATATTAAATAGGTAAATGTTACAAATTTTATTTTTTAACTTTTTTAATTTAAATAAATTATCACCCATCATTAAAATGGGCTAAATTTTGTAAACTATATAATATTTATATAGAAAAATATATATATTAATATAGGTTAAAATTTTATACCTACAACCATATACTATCTTTTTTATTTATTTTGAAAATCTCAACAATATATTGTTTAAAATATTTATATACAAAAATAAAAGAGTATATAATAACCTTTAGTTAATATAATATTTTAAAAAATATGTTATTAGAAAAATATGAAATTTTAGTAATTCATTTAAAATATTAATGAGAAATCAAATTTTAATTGTAAATTTATTTTTTATTTTAACTATAACAAAATCTATTGAGGAAATTTAAAAAAATATTACCAAAAAAATCAAATACTTTTATAAAATAATGTAGTTGATGTAGTAACAAAAAAATTCAAAATTCATGTAATCTTCTGAACTCAGAAATAGTAGTGTAATTATTTGAAGTTTTCTTGAAAAATATAAAATTTTGAAAATAAATAATTAAACTCAAAAAGATATTATTTCAATTTTTAATATCATTAAAATCATAGTTAATAAAGAATAAATTTTTGAAATGACCACGAAAAAAATAAACTATACATGTTGTAGAGATTAAAGAAATCTAATATTTTGAAATCTTATTTAAAAATAAAAAGAAAACTTAATATCATAACATCCAAAAATATCCTATATGAATAAAATTTACTAAAATAATATGATAGATGCTACTATGTAATATAATAGGACTAAATTATTTAAACAAAATAATATTTTTACTTATAAATCCCGTAAAATACTAAATAATATATGGTTTTTTTGACAACGGAAATAATATATGTTAAGGTATATTTTTTAACACACAACATGTAAATATAAATTATCTTAATCATATTTCTTTTCTATAATATAAATAAATATATTTTAGAAATGTAGCAGATATCAATATGTATAAATTAAAGAAAAATATATTTTGAAGGAGATTATCAATTTGATTATTTCATATTTTTATTATTGTACGTAACTTGATAATATATTAGTAAGTAATAAAAATTAATAACAAAGTAAAATATATTAAGAAAATCACTATATATTAATAATACCGAATAAGAAATATAAATAATAATATTATAGAGTTACACAATATATAAGACTAAAATAAAAAATATATGTTTAAGACATTTGTAATAATATTAAATACATTTATAAAAAAAAAAATATCCGCACGGACGTACGGGTTAGAATCTAGTTCTATTTAAACTTTAAAGATGTTCTGTACATGACATAAGAAGCGGTAATAGGATTTGTAACTTAGTAATATTTTTATCTGAAAAGCTTGTTTTAGTACTATATTTTGTATTAGATTTGTAATGGTAGACAAGAATTTTTTTCTTTAAAAAAAACAAGAAAAAATTAATTTATTATTTACTGTAGTTAAATATCACTAACACACGAAGTAACAACATATCCCTTATATATTAATACTGGAGATTACAAGATTTTCTTATAGACGCTTGTCACAAGAAAAATGATTTTCAGAACTCTTAGAGAAATATGTTGGTCCAACTAAACATATGTTATATTTTTATTAAACTAACTATCATATTTAATTAGTAATATAAAAAAATATATTCTCTATTATTTCCTTAAACAAAACTACGGAATTACCTAATATGGTTAACATATATATCACAATTAGTAAATATGAAGAATAAAGATTTGATAACAACTTTTTAACCTCTTTACTTTTTATTTAATTTTATATTATTAAAAGAAACTAAACAATCACATTAATCTTATAATAAAATATTAATTTTTTTCTTATATGTTATATTTTGATTTTTTTAAAGACCATAAATTATTAAAATTGGTAAAAAATTCACATTGAAAATTTTGTAATCAATGGTGACATTTCTTAGTTTAGCCAATCGTTTTAATGAGTTTAAAACAATTTTTAATGATTAACTAAATAGATCACATACATAATAGAGTATATTTTGATTTAAAATTGGTTGCATATCCAAAATCAGTATGAATCATCATCCCTTTCATTTAAAATTTTGTTACAATAAAAAATATAGGGCTGGACAAAAAAACCGAATCTAAATAACCAAACCAAGTCTAATCCAAAAAGTACTACATATTTTTAACCAAAATTGGTTATATATCCAAACGGATTCAAAACCTTGGTCTTTAAAGAACCAAAACTGAATCAAAATATTTTAGGTATCCGAGTGTACTCGAACCAAATTTATATACTTAAATATATTATTTATTTTTAAATTTAACATCTAAGAATATAAAAAATATGTGAGATTTTTTAAAATTTTCCAAAATACTTAGAAATATATATAAAAGTTAAATGTATATTTTTAAAATAGCTAAACGATATTTCAAATACTAAAAATATTTGAAATATTTATTGATGTTTTGTCCAAAGATTTATGATTAACCAATTTTATGTGAAGTTTAAGTATTTTGGTATTTATTTATTCAAATTTATTTGTTATATATTATTTTTATTTTTAGATTTTGAGAAATTGAAAGTATATATGAACTTTAATCTTTTAAAAGACAATGTAATGAGTTATCTGAATCTAAACTCAAACCGAACCTATAAATATTCGAACCAAATTTTCGAAGATCTAAACCAAATATAATTTAGAATCAAATGGTACCCAAATGTCTATTTCTAATCAAATATAAAAGATTATTAATAACAAATTATATATTTAAAGAGAATATATTTTTAAAAAAGTTATCTCTGCACATAACGCAGATTATCATATAGTTTTGTCTTTTCTTAACATCCTCGACTCATCGATTATAACATTATAAAATCTTAATTATTTTTTATTTTATGTACCAAATTATTTGCAGTATATATGATTTTTTTTTAACACAGTATATATGATTATGATGCACAACTTCACCGACAATGATTCGGCGATGATTTTTCTCCATTATACCTGGATCGACGGAGGCGTATATATGACATCATCGATGAACATGTTCTTACTGCAACTAACGACCACATTGAATAATTTTTTCTTTTTTTTTATAAATACACAATATTAATAATATTACATGCAGTATTTTGGAACTTCAGATAAATTTACATCATATAATTTACAAGGAATTGTTTTCTTTTGAAATGTATTGTTTTCAAAGATACTTTTTAACTTTTTATTGATAAACTGTTTTTGAGAATACATATTTTATTTTATCTTTTCTTAATATGTTTATTTTATATATTTACTAAATAATTAAATAGAAATAGAAATAAAGATAGACTTGTTATTTATCTCTTTTAAAATTCAATTTATTCACTTATTTTAGAAGTCATTTAGAGACTAAAAAGTAAAAAATGAACATTTAAAAGGTTTGACCTACTAATAAAGATACGAATAACTATTACTTCTTCTGTTTTATTTTAGTTGTTGTTTTAGATTTTTGCACCTAGATTAAGAAAATATTTAGTTTTATATATTTTCAAAATAAAAACACAATTACCTATACATCTAACCACATTTCAACAAATAAAATAATAAAATAATATATAAATCAATAAATTTTGTATCAAAATTATAAAACGAAACTTATTTTAAAACAATTTTTTTTCTCTATAAAGACATATAAACTGAAATGGAGTGAGTAATTATTAGGACATGGTTGTAATGATAGTAGTGATGGCAGCCGTCGGCGGTGGTTTCCACATACACATGCATGGAGTTGTTTGACAATTATTATATATACAAAAATATTATGTCGGTTTCGCAATAATGTAAAAGATTTTTTGGTAAATAATATTAGTTTATTCAATGGCTTTTAGTATATACTAAAATTTGATCCATATATTTGGGTACATATATTTTTTTTCTACAAATTAATTTTAAGAATAACTGCACTTTTTTATTTCTAGATGTTTTTTTATGATCCAAATTTAAGAATAGAACTACACTTTTTTTATTTCTAGATAATTTTTTTGATGATTTTAGTATTCAAACGTCTTTAAAGAGATCCGTTAGGGCCTACTAACCATCCACCATCAGTATTGTTTTCCTAGATGGTATTGTTTTCTTATAACGTTGGATTTTTAAGAATTTTAGTATAACTCATTTGTTATTTGATAAATTTTATGGTTGTTAATTGTTTTCTAAATAATTTAATTATAACATTTTATTTGAAATATTCCTTTATATTAAAAGCATATTTTAAAAATCAATGTAAAATTTAAATCAGTTTAAATTCTTATTAACCTAATTAAAAATATTTTATATAATTTTGATTGCGTTTTGAAATCAAAATTAAATTATAATTAAATTAATTTAGTTATATTTTATGATAACCAGAATTTAATTATTTATTTTTCTAAGAAAATAATTTTTAGAAAGATCCTAAAAATATTTTACACAATATTTTGTAATAATGTTAAAAGAATCTTCATTTATATTTTAAATAAATAGATAAAATATTAAAAGATATTCTAATTTAATAATTCTTTTCTAAAGAATTTGGTCTCAATGAAAAACACACATGAACGAAAAATTCAGGGGCGAACAATCTAGCATACAGTGCCAAAACACAACTGTCATTTGTCGTTCACATGGATGCAGAGCTATTAGTTTGGTTTGCAGAGTTAGTATGAGTTTGTTTATGTTGATGTCAGAAAAAAAAAAAAAAAAACACCTAGCAAAAGAGTCATGACTTATGCTTTATTATATAAGACTAGATTTTGATCTGTAAACTAATACCTTAACAAAAATACTCTATAAATTAATAATGCCAGGACTATGATATTTTCTTAGTTTATAGAGTTATCAATTTAGAAAAAAAAATATTTATATAGATTTTTCTATTTTTTTATATATATATTTTTTTCAAAAAAAGAAAATGTTTAATTTTAATGTATTTATATTAATTTCATTTTTGGAAATTTGACATTTATATTGATTTATTATATTGTTTAGTGTATATAAAGTGGTTTAAAATAAACTTTTATCAATATATATTAAGTAAAATTAAAAATTTCTATTAAATGTTCATACTTATATAAATTATTTATATATATAACTTATTGATTTATACTTTTAATGAAACTATATATTTAACTAGGATTTTAATAAAATTATTATCTTACTATTTAATCGATTTGTGTCATATTTTAAACTGGTGCAAGTTGAGACGAGAAAAAATTATTAATTTATAATATTTATTAATTTACAAAATTTTTACTTGTAATAGAAGTTTTTTTGTCACAAAAAAAAAGAAAAAGAAAAAGAAAAAGAAACCTTTGATAACTTTTCGGAAATTTTCGCTAAACTAATTAAAATATCATAATTTTATTGATTTGCTTTTTTTTTTTTTTTTTTTTTTTTGCAATACTAAACTATTTGTTTTTAATTCATGTGACAGAAATAAGTAATTGATTATTAACCGGAAATCAGATGAAGAGCTGGACATGGGGGCATAGAATTTGTGTTCTCATATCGAAAATCTGAAGTAAACTAAGCATACAACTGTTGGAGGATAAATACTTGTCAATTAATTAAGATCGGTCATGATCGATGTTTCTACAGAATCCAATACAATTTCCAAGCAACAATCTACCGCAAATGAGGGAAAGAAACAAACGATGCCAAGGAGAACAAGCAATTAGGAAGCCTCAACTTAATGTGTCGACTCGACCTAACTTCGATAGAATCAATCAAGGGTTTTGAGCAAAATCAATAAACTTCCACCAGAGAGAGTCTACTACGTTATTAAAAGCGCGAGCGTGGTCGAACATTGTGATCATCACCTCCTAGTAAGTACATCATAGCCAGACTCAACTCAGATCAGATGGTGCCTCCTCCAAGAGGTACTTAAATTGTAATGTAGATGGTAGATACTTCCCGGACAGAGATGGAATTAGGATGTGTAGTCCACTTAGTCCAAGACGATAAATGCATGGTTTCACTTCCATGGTAGCAAAGCTTACCCTATATTTCAGTATCTTGCCTTGATGCATAAGCAGCTTCTCTTCTTTATGATAATCTTTGGTTTAGCTAAAGTGACGCTTGGATTCTCATTGAGCATTTGAGAGATCAACAAGCTTGGACCAAATAAGCTAAAGTGCTACACAACTGAATCATTGGAGAAAGGAGGTTTTCAAGACACCTAAATTCAATTTCAAAAGGAGACAAAGCAACGGTGTGCTGACTAGTCATGGGCATTTTATCCGAAATCCGAAAACCGAACCGAAACCGAACAGAAAAAACCGACACCGAAACCGGACCGAAAGTTACAAAAACCCGAACGGTTCCTATTTATCTAGATCCGAAAAACCGAAACTGAACCGGGACCGAACCGAGAACCGAACGGGTACCCGAATATTGTAAATATAATAAAAATATATTAATTATTTTTAGTTTTAATATATATAAAATGTAATTTTTAAATAAAAATATCAAAAAATCCGAATAACCCGAATATTTTCAGGATTTAACTCGGTTTTTCGGTTCTTTTTTTTGTTTTTTGGCTTTAAACCCGAACCAAACCCAAATTATTTCTAATTCGGTTCCACTTTGGGTTTTATAAAAAAATAGAAACCCGACCCGAACCCGACATTATCCGAACCGATCCGATCCGAAAAATTCCCGGTTAATAAACGGTTCCTAAACACCCAACCCGAATTACCCGAAACTCGAATAATCCGAACCGACCCAAACCGAAAACCCGAATGCCCAGCACTAGTGCTAACTTATAGACCATTTTATAGAGAGTAAAACCACCTCCAATGGTGAACCTTGGAGGGGTTCATAAGTTTAAAAAAAAAAATTAATAAACAATACTGTCACATCAATGAATAGTTAAGAGTTTGGTTACAAAACCGAGGCAACTCTTACACTGTTCACGGACCCAACTGCCAGGTGTCGGCCTGCGAGTGATTCTTTTTTTTTTTAGTTCTGAAAAAAATAATAATAAAAAATTGAAAAAAAAACCTAAGAACTTTTGCTAGAGTTTCAGGGATGGAGATGCTCTAACAAAACCTATCCATGTTTTAAAGTTTCGGCCCAACAATAAAGCCCATCCAAAGTTCCCTTTCAAAACTCAAAAAGTAACCATAACAAAAAAAAACCCTTACTTCCTTGGAATCTCCAGCACTACAACGGGACATCATCTCCAATGCCCATCCTCCTCATCACTCAATCTCCTATAGCCACTAAAATTTCCTATACCCATATTTCATAATTCTTTTTGTGATCAAAACCTAAACTCCTAAATTAAATCTTTCCCGGTGTTCAAAACTAAACAAACCCCCCCCCCAATGGATGGGTGAACCCATGGGCAAATATTTAAATTCTATAGCTTTCAAATTCGAAAAAAATATATTTTAAAATCCTTTTTAATCATATTTTAATGATTTTCGTGAAAATATGAAAAAAACGTTTTTTGATTTTTGAAATAATTTTATCAAATTCTATAAATCAAATAAAAAACATTCACGTTTCAAGTTTAATTTTATGTTTTTTCGTTCAACATATAAAACAAAAAGAAGAAAAGTGTCTAAGAGACATTAGAGATATAGGTGGGTGGGTAGAGTCAACTTCTCCTGTACCCCTATTCTTTTAGAGGTAATCTCTTATGGGCTCGCATGATCTCTTATACCTCTATTTCATAATTCTTTTTTTGATCAAAACCTAAATCCCCAAATTAAATCCTCCCCGGTGTTCAAAACTAAACAAACCCCCCCCCCCCCCAATGGATGGGTGAACCCATGGGTAAAGATTTAAATTCTATAGCATTCAAATTCGAAAAAAATATATTTTAAAATCGGTTTTTAATCATATTTTGATGATTTTCGAGAAAATATGAAAAAACGTTTTTGATTTTTGAAATAATTTTATCAAATTCTATAAATCAAATAAAAAATATTCACGTTTCAAGTTTAATTTTATGTTTTTTCGTTTGACATAAAATTAAAAGAAAAAAAGTGTCTAAAAGAGATTAAAGATTGAGATTTAGGTGTATGAGAGGAATTGCCTCGGGTGGGTGGGTATAGGGGATGATCCCCCCACTACAACTCCCGGCGACATATTATTACTTCTTTAAAGTACCGGAAACGGTGAACCAACTTCGTAGTCTTGGATTAAATAAAGATGTCGGAAAAGACAGAAGTGGAAGCGAAGAGAGTGTTCATAGGAGCAGGATGCAACAGAGTGGTCAACAACGTCTCTTGGGGAGCTTCTGGTCTTGTTTCCTTCGGTGCCCAAAACGCCGTTGCTGTTTTCTGCCCCAAGGTCTCTCTTTTATTTTCCTCATCTTTCTAAAAGCTTAAAAAGTTGACTCTTTTTGTTTTGTTTCAGACTGCCCAGATTCTTACAACCCTCCCAGGTCATAAGGCTTCTGTGAATTGCACTTATTGGTTACCCAGTAGCAAGTTTTCTTTCAAAGGTTCCTTCTTTTCTCTGTTTCTTGCTTACTTGTTGTAGTTTTGATCATTGGGTTTAGAGTTTTTACTATGTTGATACCTATGGTGCTGGAGGATTTATCTATTAAACCAGAGAGCTTAGACTTTAGAAGTTTTGAGTTAAATAGCTATCATTAGTAAACAATTTCTTTAGTAAACTGTAAAGAAGTCATAGGCATTCAGATTCTATTTATAGTCTCTGTTTACCGGTTTGGTGGTTTAGTTTTTATGGAAGGTTGAACTTTTCTAAAGCATTTTAACTATAGAATGTAGGAGAAAAACATCCAATGAACTATATGATTTGGTTGCAGCCAAGCATTTGGACCGGCATTATCTGCTCTCAGGTGATACTGATGGTGTCATCATCCTTTGGGAACTTTCTACTGTCAATAACAATGTAAGAAAACCCTTCACTGAGTTTTTCTACGGTTTCTCTATTATATCTGATCCTTTATTATTTGTCATGTTTGGTTTAAACAACAGTGGAGACATGTACTACAACTACCAAAGTCTTATAAGAAAGGTGTAACTTGCATCACTGCGTTTATGGTTTCTGAAACCGATGCTATGTTTGCTTCTGCTTCTTCAGATGGAGTTGTGAATGTCTGGGATGTTGCCTTTCCATCTCAGTCCAGTGGTAAGCATTTAGTTCTTACCTCAAACTCCCCACAACCTGAAGTTGATTGATTAAACTTTTCATTCTCTTGTTCCTTTGCTACAGACGAGTGTAAGGTTTTGTGTCTGGACACTCTTTCTGTTGACTCCAAAGCAATAGTGGCACTTTCATTAGCTGAGTTGCCTCAAAGTCCTGGACGATTTGTCCTCGCCATGGGTGGATTGGACAACAAAATAAAACTTTACTGTGGAGAAAGAACAGGAAAGGTACATTCCTATTTGCGCCAATACATTCTCAGCTTTTACATTTTCTTAACTTCTTATTTTGGTTCATCCTTTGCAGTTTACTTCTGTTTGTGAGCTTAAAGGCCACACGGACTGGATCCGGAGTTTGGACTTCTCATTATCAGAAGAAACCACCAGTAGTATCATGCTTGTGAGTTCTTCACAGGACAAAGTTATTCGGATTTGGAAACTTGTGTTACGCGGTGATGTGGGCTCATGGCAAAAAGAGATCACTCTAGCTTCTTACATTGAAGGTCCAGTTTTCATCTCAGGGACGTTTACATATCAGATCTCAGTCGAATCTGTTCTCATTGGACATGAAGATTGGGTCTACTCTGTGGAGTGGCAGCCACCAGTCACTGACCAACAACAACCGCTGAGCATTTTATCAGCTTCAATGGACAAAACGATGATGATTTGGCGACCTGAGAAGAAAACAGGTGTTTGGGTGAACGTTGTGTGTAGGAGAGCTTAGTCACTGTGCTCTTGGTTTCTACGGAGGCCACTGGAGTCCAGATGGCGCGTCGATTCTTGCTCATGGATGCGGCGGATCTTTTCATCTATGGAGAAATGTTAGTGGTAGCAAAGAATCTGAGAACTGGCAGATGCAGAAAGCCCCCTCAGGTCATTTTGCTGCTGTTACTGATATCACTTGGGCTAGAACAGGAGAGTACTTGCTATCGTGAGCCATGATCAGGTCAGAGTTTAAGGTTTTAGAGATGAGAACTTGAGAAAGAGTTATAACGTTTTTTTTTAATTTTTCAGACGACTCGCGTGTTCTCATCATGGAAGAGTGATGAGGGGAGTGAGCATTGGCATGAACTGGCTCGTCCTCAGGTTCATGGTCACGATATTAACAGGCTATGGTCCAAGGCAAAGGCAACCACCGTTTTGTAAGTGGAGCAGAGGAGAAAGTGGTGAGAGTTTTCGAGGCTCCTCTATCTTTCTTGAAGACACTGAGGCACACTTGTGCCGGAGGAGAAGGAAGCTTCCCTGAGGAGTTACAAGCAGATGTGCAGGTCCTTGGCGCGAATATGTCTGCCCTTGGTTTATCACAGAAACCTATCTACTTACACTGTGAGTGATTGGTTCAACACTGTTTCTAGCTATTTTACCAAATGCATTCTTGAGATTCATTCTTTATTGCAGCTTCTAGTGAACCGCTGGAGAGAAATGGAGGAGGAGAAGGTTTGGATACATTTGAAACGGTGCCAGAGGCTGCTCCAGCAGAGTTGAAGGAGCCTCCAATAGAAGATCAACTTGCGTTTCATACTTTATGGCCTGAATCTCATAAACTCTATGGTCATGGTAATGAGCTCTTTTCTCTCTGCTGTGACCACAATGGAAGCCTTATTGCTTCATCGTGTAAGGTAAAGCTAATGCAGATTTCAGATTTGTTTGCACTTGTTCTGTCTCCTCTATTCATATTTGAACCACAAACTTGTTCAGGCCCAGTCTGCAGCCATGGCGGAGATATGGCTATGGGAAGTTGGGACATGGAAAGCTGTTTGTCGTTTGCAATCTCACAGCTTGACAGTTACACACTTGGAGTTCTCTTATGACGACACTCTGCTCTTGTCTGTCTGCAGAGATCGTCACTTCTCAGTTTTCTCAATTCAAAGAACAGGTAAAACCTTGAACTTGAGTCTCTATAGTCGACATTTAACTCTGTCTCTTTTTGTTCTTCCTTGATCATTTACTATTCAGACAGCGGCGAGGTTAGTCACAAACTGATGGCAAAAGTTGAAGCACACAAGAGGATCATCTGGGCATGTTCATGGAACCCATTTGGCCACCAGTTTGCAACTTCATCAAGAGACAAGACTGTGAAGATCTGGTCAATCGAGAAAGATGCTCGCATCAAACAGGTTCTTGCTTTGCCTCAGTTTGGGAGCAGTGTCACTGCCGTGGCGTGGACGGGACTAGACCACGAGGAGAAGAGTGGTTGCATAGCGGTTGGGATGGAGAGTGGACTGATAGAGCTGTGGAACATAAAGATTAAAGAAACAGAGGAAGAAGGTACAACAGCAACTGCAGCACTTGCTCTGAGGATGGAACCGTTCATGTGTCATGTCTCAGCTGTGAACCGGTTGGCTTGGAGACCAACTGAAAAGTCGGAGAGTAACCAGAGCCTGCTAAGGTTAACTTCTTGTGGGGATGATAACTGTGTCAGAGTTTTTGACTTCAAGTTTTGAGTTAGAACACCAAAGCACCTGGTAGTGTGTTAATATCATGATTCATGACCATAACTCACTTTCTTTCCCTAGTCACTGTACTATATATTAAGTTGTCTGTATAAGAAAAAATAATAGAGGACTTCACCTTTCTTAAGCTGTTTCAAGCTCTGGTCATTTTTGTCTGTTGAAAATGTAATCAGGGAGAGACAACAAAGGAACAGATTAGCCTAGTGCTTTATTGATGGCTTGCGGCCTACGTTATGTAGGGGATGGATGGTTCAATCTTTGAACTTCAAAGTGGCGGCCTGTCAACCGCAATCCCGACGAAAGTAGCCACATGATGATGAATGAATATAATATTGAGTTGTATAAATATTGGTGAGAGAACATTTAACATCACCTCGTAGTGTTTTAAGATCGCAAATACCTATGATGAAACATTCTATCCCATCACTTTTTCTTCATTGCATCCCTTTCTTATTAATAGATTTAACAATTTGAAAAATATTTAGCGTATGAGTCATCACCACAAATTGTCTCGGCTATTTAAAAAAAAAAAAACAATACTTACTACAAGAACTATAATAATGCAATTCTCTCAAATAAACGTTTTTAGGTTTTTTATCAAAAAATAGGTTCAAAAATTAAAATGACCAAAATATCATTTTTTATTTTGAAAATTTTAAGTTTTTTTTTAAATTTAAACCTTATCTCCAAAACTTCACTCTTCAAATCTAAACAAAAAAATTATGATTAGTTAACCAAAAGGTATAAGTGTATATTCACTTATTTTTGATAAAATATTTAAATTTATTTTGATCATTTTTATTTTTAAAGTCTATATTTGAGATAAAATTTTTTTCAAGTTTATCCTTAAAAAATTATCATTACAATATGTGTCATTAATAAACATATAATATATTTAGATTAATGAAATAACAACACATGACATTTTCGTTTTTTAAAAGGAGACATTCCTAACTACCTATAAACTAATTCTCTTGTGTTCCTATTCTTCATCGTTTCTGGCAAATTCACTCAATGTCCATGCATAACTCTTATAAAATGCACATAAAATATAATGAGAGAGAGTATATATGGATATTGGGTCTTTGTTTCAGAGACAGATTGGTTATTTTCAAATTTGAATCTTTCGGATGTTAGAAATTTGACTTAATTAGACATTGGAAAATTTCCTGCTCGAGTTGGTTCTTTTAGGGTCTGGCTGGGCTCAGATCCATAATTCAAATAATTGTAAAATACATCTAATTAATTTTTGGATACATGTAATTTATATGGGTTCGGATTGGTTCAGATATTTAGGATCTGAACCAAAAAATTGAAGAATCGGAAAAAAATTCAAAAAGTACCCAAACCATGAAAACATACATGAAACTTCAAAACTACTCAAAATATATTCAAATTCCAAAAGACCTACTATTTTATCAGAAATCTGACATGAAGAATTTACAAATACCCAAAATTTTATCTAAATATTCCAAATATATTTTAGAAAATGGAAATCTTATTCGAAATTCAAAACTGTAACCTAAAGCCTGAACTTAAAACTTAAAAAATATATTTATTACTGAAAACATATCTGAAATAACCAAATATACCTAATATAAATTAATTTTTTGGTATTTTGGATACCCGATCGGGTCTCATATAGAACTTAGACTCAAATAGAGATCCATGGGTCTAGTAAAATACTCAATAGATACGTTGCACCGATATTTTCGAGTGGGTTTCGATTCAATTTTTGAGTCCAAGTAAAATGTTGAGGTCTAAGAGAGAGTTACGGAAGAATGTACATACAAAATCTCAAATAAACTAATTCATAAATTATAACATTTAAAAAATCACTATTTTCTTTGATATAATATGAATTTGTAAACTAATACTATACAACAATCTCAAAATTTGTTTATAATTCAAAAAAGAACCCACAATTCCTAAGAGCCGGTTAAAATATAATATTTTTTTAGTGTGTGTTAACTAAATGCACCATAATTAAATATACATTTTAAATTATATAGTTATTTTGGAATGAAAATGTTTATATTATGATTGATTTATTCCCTTGCGAGAATGATTAAGATGTTTGCACCAAGACTTAAATGTTTAGAAACAAGTACTCCCTCCGTTTTTTTTATAAGATGTTTTAGAAGATTTATGTTGTTTCAAAATATAAGATGTTTTCAGATTTTAAGGTATATTTTGAAGTTTTAAGGTTAACTTTAACTTTATTAGAAACTGTTCAACCAATAAGAATTTTCAGTCTTTTTTATAATTGGTTGAATAATTTTGAAAGTACATCATTAAAAATACTTTTAAAAATAAGGTAAATATCTTAATCTCCGTGCATTCAATCAAAACACCTTATAAAAAACGGAGGGAATATAAGAGTAGCTCTCGATAACGTCACTCTTTCCTTTTTGTGCCATCACACAACTCCCGCTATTTTCAGCCGGTCGGTTCCGATGTCGTCTATCCTCTTCTTCTACTTTGTTTCTTTTGCTCGACATAAATCGTTTAATGATTTGATCAAATTGAAATTGGAAATTATTTATTTTTATCAACTCAATTATAAGATCATCTCCTATGTTACACTCCATTGCTTCAATTAAAGAGAATATCAAGTAAAAATACTCCAACTATACTCTATTTTTCACTTAATAGTAGAGTAACGAACAAATAAAAAATAGATTACTCTATTTATGGAATAATTAAACTCTATTATGGAGTGAGATATGAGATTGGGTTGGAGTATTTATTACATACTCTACTTTATTCTATTTTGGATTAAAAAATGCATTTGAGTTCGAGATGCCCTGATACACATTTCTTATATTTGGGAAAATTGCCAAATATGACTCAAAAATTGATTTGAAATGCAAAAGTAAATCTAAACTTGAATCAAAATGCAAAAGTAACTTAAAAGGCTATTGAAATTACAACCAACCCCTTGTGAACAAAAAAAAATGTATTTTCTTTTACGTTTCTAGCCCTCGCAAGTCGTCTTCCCAGACGACTTTCAACTAAGTCATCCCCAAACGACTTAACTGAAAGTCGTCTAGGACAGTTTTTCTTAAAAATAATTTAAAAATTGTGTAATAAATATTTTGATAAATAAAAATTGGAATTATGTAATTAACATATGTCTTAAGAGATATAAATTAAGATATAACAAAAGTCAGTTGTTTTCAGCATAGATGAGTGAAAGTAGTGAGTCATGATATTCTTTAGTTTAGGTTTCACCAACATATGTTGTAGTATTGTATGTGTTTCTTAGGGTTAGATTTTCGAAAGCATAAATGTTTTTTTGAAAAATTAAAAATTTACCAAAGTGTGTTTATTTCTGTGTATAGTAAACAATATTTAAGTATAATTTGATTTTATAACGTGGTTAGTTAGTTAATTTAGTCAATTTAGTTTAGGGTTTAGGGTCTGGGGTCTGGACGACTTATAATTAAGTCGTCTGGTAAATATATTTAATAAGACAGACGACTTAGTCGTCTTATAGTATCAACAGACGACTTAATTATAAGTCGTCCAAACCGGATTTTACCAAATTACTTTTAAACCTAACCGTATTTTTGACCGGACATATATACGATGTTTTTTTTACTCACTTTTTTCGCGAAATTCAGAAAACCCTAACGCCGTTTCTCTCAAGGGTGATTTCGAGGCGATTTTGATCCGATACAAGACCAAGGTAAATCGAAGGCTTCTCTTGCAGATTTATGGGTTTTTATTATGATGGATGTTGTTTTCCTTTACTTTTACCATTTGGTTTTGTGTTTTCAACGATTTCGGGAAATTTTTGTTTCCAATTAGGGTTTCAAAAATTGGGGATTTCAATCGATTTGTTGTTTAGTTAGGTTGGATGTTGTTTTCCTCTCATTTCACGGTTAAGATTTGTGATTTCAAGCAATTTGTGGATATTTTCATTTCAAATTAGGGTTTCAAAGATTGGGGATTTCATTCGATTTGTGGTCTAGTTAGGTTGGACCTTGTTCTCCTCTCATTCGTCTGGTCAGCTTTCAAATGTTCGACTGGAAGTCTTGGTAGACTTATAATTAAGTCGTCTAGAAAGTCTTCCAGGTGGACGACCCAGACGACTTAATATAAGTCTTCCCGACTTAGAATTAAAATGTTTCCATTTCCTTTCTTGTTTGCAGATGGCGAATCAGCATGAACCTCACTTCTTGAAGCCTCTGCTTCCTGGTTTCTGCAGTGGCGTGGTATACACACGCTCTCTATTTCTCCTCTGTTTATTTCCTTTGCTTAACTTCTCCTTTGTTGACTTGTAGACAATACCACTTGCCTTCTACTCAAAACACATAGAAGGCAAGCCGAACCAAGGAAAATGGACACTATGATCGGACACTTCACACCAAACTTGGGAAGTTATACAAAAAGGAAGAACACTCACCGATGGTTGGAAAGCCTTCGCCCAAGCACACTTCATGATTTTCATCTCCAACCAACTCATTATCACCTTCATCTTCAAAACATTCATCAGCTTCATCATCTTCAAACCATTCATCAGCTTCTTCCCTTTCCTATGAAACCGTTTCCACCTTGCTACGGCTTGATACACAAAGACATACTCTATGAGTTTTGAGTATATCGAGCAAGTTACGAACTTGTCTATCACTTGTAACATGAATGGGATGGGTGTCTGGAGCCATCATCATTTATGCTGGTAATGAGTATCTAATCTCCACAGTGATTGTGTTCATGTCCAGGTTATAATCTTCTTGTTCCATTGCAAAAAGTTCAGCATGTGTTGAATCTTCATTCAATAAAAACAATCTTGCTCCTTTGAGATCATCAACCACAAAGTCGCAACGGCAATCTTTCAACAACCATTCTCCATACACTGCATGTAACTGACGAATCATCTGCAAAAATTTAAAATAAAACACATTAGTAAACATAGAGAATTTCATGAAAGTTAAATAAACATTGACGCAGACGACATACCAGTAAGTCGTCTGGACGACTTACTCGTAAGTCGTCCAATGAGGTCATTTTTGCAGTTGAATTTCTAAGTCGTCCAGCTTTGTTTGTTAAAAAAAAAACACTAGACGACTTATAATTAAGTCGACTTAATTGAAAGTCGGATTAGACGACTTATGTTAAAGCGTCCAGGATAAGCAAGGTTTGACCAGAAAACTCGGAAATAATTATGGACGACTTTGTTTATCCTGGAGGACTTTGACATAAGTCATCTAATCGGACGACTTTCAGTTAAGTCGTCTGGGAGAAGTTAAAAATTTAAGTTTTATTTTTGAATTGCAAAACTAACCTAAGACGTCTTATCCGTAAGTCGTCTAGATTAAATAAAATATTGAAATTTTAACTTTCCCAGAGACGACTTAATTGTAAGTCGTCCAGAAAAAATCAAATATCTGACACAATTTGGTCAAATGCAAAAGTAGCCTAGTTTATTTAGACGAATTAATTATAAGTCGTCTGGTGTTTTTTTTTTTTTAACAAACAAAGCTGGACGACTTAGAAGTAAGTCGTTTGTTTGACCACAGAAGACTTATCTGTAAGTCTTCTACATCTAGATGACTTACGGGTAAGTCTTCTACGCGAATATATCTGGAAAAAAATTCAATTTCATACCTTAAACTATGTGAGATGACTTTCTTTGCACACAGAGTCTTCTCCAACCACCCAGAACATCAAACGAAAGTAACCCACTAAGAATTGTATGCTTAAATGGCTCTATCAACCATAAAAATTTTGCTATCAAAAGCTTGGGTTTTTGGTATGAATATGGAGACAAAGTGAAGGAGATGTTGTTTTTAGTTCATAACAATTGAGAAAGAGAGTATGAGTATCGATATTAAGTGCATTAAAAGCTTCAAACCTTGGTTGTAAAAGGTTGTTGGGTTGTACAAGGTTGTTAGGAGTATTCATGGCAATGACAATGTTGTAAATACTTGAAGATGATGAGGTTGAGAGAGTAAAAAAAACCATTTTCGAAAAAAAAATTACAAAAAAAAATTAATGGCATTTTCGTTAATAAAATGAAGCTGTGGGGGGGAATATGACAAAAACAAGATGAGTCAAAAGAAGAAATTAGTTTTGTGTTTGACTTTGAGTTTTGAGTCAATTTTACAAAAGCCCCCTTAAATTTTGATATAAAATGATTTATATATTTTAATATGCTATATAAGATTAATTTAAATGTTATTAAATATATATATATATATATATATTAATATAAATATTATTTAAATGAAAATTTATAGGCATATGATTTTTTGATCATTTGTATATTGTTATACCAAAACTTTAAGGGAATTTGCCTAATCTACCACATTCATCCTACCATATTTCAATTATACCTTAACCAACTTTACCATTAGAATTTTAAGAGGTAATATACTATTCTACCCTTTACTAATCAAACCTAATCTTCTTCTCCCACGATTTAGTTTACGGCGAGTTCTACCAAATCAGATGTATCTCATCGACGAAATTTGATGAAGCTGAAGAATTCTCCGGCGAGATTTGACTACGCTGACGAATTCTCCGGCCACATATAACGAAGTCGACGAGTTATCCGGCGACCTGACAAACTCTACATGCTCAGACGAACAAGCCGATCTCTCAAACAAACAAGTCGATCTCTCAGATGAACAAGATAATATATGGTGGTTTTCGTATCTTTCTTTAATTTTAGCTTTATTTCTCAGTTTCGACATATTTCTGGGAAGTTTTTGGGAAGAGAGACAGAGTTTTTTTTTTCATGAATTTTTTGAATCTCAGATTTATAAAACCTTAGAAATATTTAGTAATGAAGAACATAGTGTTTATACATTATCGTTGATATATTTTGTTAATCCTTCCTGCTCTAAGTATTTTTATGTTGATCTCTCTCTCAACGCGTAAGAAACACTAACAAATGTGACATGATAATAGAGGGTGATTTTCGTCTCTTTTAGTTATTTTAGTTTGATTTTTCATGATCGACCAGTTTCTAAGAAGGAAGACAAAGTTTTTCTCATTAAGTTTTTTTTTTTTCCAGACCGCTGATGGCAACAGCAGCGAGGTCAGTTTGTACAGTAACAGATTAAACTCAGGATCTGATGTTCAGAAGCTTTGCTCTTCTGCTCTTGAATCTTCAAACACCCTTGAAGTTTCTGCATTGCCTTCGCCACAGAGCTCCAAGATGCAGTATGGTCAGCTTCTTATCACCCTGTAATGTTTTAAAAGTATGATGAAATAATGGTGATTCTCTGTAATTTTTGTTTGCTTAGCTTGTTTGGGAAATGATACAGCAACCACAGTACCACCAGCCAAGATCAGATTTGAGGATGTCAATGCAACTTCACTCACAGTAATCCTCACCTCTAATGAAGTCACCTCACAACCTGAAAACATCGTTCATTACAGTATTTGGCATCGTAAGGCCTTAGGATAGATGAAGTGGAGTTTGTGTTGCTTAGAAATGGTAGCTCGCAGATTCTATTCACTGAATCAAGTATTACTCAGAAACTTGGTGTTTGTAGTGATACAAACAATGGTTCTTCTGATGGTGATAAGATTAGTTTTGATGCTGATTCTGAGAATTTCGATGTGAAAGAGTCTCAGGGTGTGACCAATGCAGTAGACCATCGTTACACTTTAAAAAAAAAAAAAAAAATTGGAGATATAGGATTAATGGTTAGTAGTTATTGATATCTGATGTTTAAAGCCTGCTGTATTGGGGTGTACCTTGTTGTATAAAATGTATAAAAAGGTTATTGATTTTTTCAGTACGCTATCTTTGCTCTTGTATTTGCTTTGAAATTGAGCTTTAACTGTATGTTTAGGGTTGATGGTTAGTAGTATTTGGCTATCTAATGTTAAAGGTGACGTTTTTTCTCTTGCTTTTGAGATGAGTTTGAACTGCTTGTTTTTTTTCATTAGTGGAACGAGTTCAGGATTGATCGTTAGTGGTTCAGTAAGACCTGGCTTTACTTTGTTTAGCAAATATATAAGAGATTTTGTATGCGATCTTTGCTCTTGCTTTTACTTTCAAACAGATTTAGTCGCTTGTTTAGGATTGATAGTTAGTAGTATTTTTGTTATTTGGTGTAAAAACTGGCGTTGTGGGTGTACTTCGTTGCAGAAAATGTATAAAAAGGTCATAGATTTTGTCAGTATGCCATCTTTTCTTTCGTTTTTGCTTTGGAGTTGAGCTTTAACCGTATGTTTAGGGTTGATGGTTAGTAGTATTGATATCTGATGTTAAAGGCTGGTTGTTTGGGTTTAGTTATTCTTGTTTAGTTATTCTTTCTGTCATGTTTGCATTTTTCTTGTTTGCTTCAAGTCTTCACCTTGTGGTATTCTATGTACGTTTGTATATTTGCCCAGAGCTTTCCTAATCAATTCCCTGGCTTCTTTTTCTTAAATCTTGTTATCCAGTTGATTCTACATTCAGAATGGAACAAAACCGAGAAGTGCCATAGGCAGAAACTTCAAGAGACTGTTTCTAGGGATTCCAAGCTTGAGTTAAGAGCATACATTGATACAGCTTCTTGTCTTTTATTTTGCAAAGACTTTCTTAAGTTGTGTCTGGATCTTAATAAAAATTTAAAGCTGCGTATCTTGATCAGTGATCAAGTTTTTGTATCTCGCTTTATTTTTTTGAACAACCCAAGTCTCTGCATCTTGGCTTCATAATACGTCCCTGATTCAAATGTTTTTTTACCAACTCTGATCCATCAGAACCTCAAAAACATTAACTTTCTTCCTTCACTTGTATTAAAACAACAATGGGTAAAAATAAAACAAACAAACTTGAAGTCTATTGAGTCAAGTACAATCAAGTATAATGAACATATATAATATATTAACTCTTGCAAATGTTTTGTAAACCCTTATAAATTATTTATAAATCCTTATTAATTATTTTTAAATTCTTACTATTAAACATATATCCATCTTGCTTTGGAGCGCCGAACTCCACTATGCTATAAATGTTTATACATCATTTTGTATTGATTTATAAATCCATTATAAATATTTAAAATGAGTCTTATAAATAATTTATAAGCTTTTAAAATAATGTTTATAATTTATAAATACTTATAAAAAACTAATTATAATTTACAAATGATTTTATAAACACTTATAAATGACTTTTTAAACCATATGAACAATTTATAAATCCTTATAAAATGACTTTATATATTCTCTTATAAGAGTTTTTATATCTATTTCATAAAATTTGTCAACATTATATAAGCTTTTATTAATTTTCTGATATTTTAAGAAGAGAATGCTTTTTGATATTGTAAAACAGTGTGTGAATAGGATGTGTTGGGACCGTTTACGAGTCGAAGAACATTATGAACAATTTATAAATCCTTATAAAATGACTTTATATATTCCCTTATAAGAGTTCTTATATCTATTTCATAAAACTTGTCAACATTATATAAGATTCTATTAATTTTCTGATATTCTAAGAAGAGCATGCTTTTTGATATTCTAAAACAGTGTGTGAATAGGATGTGTTTGGACCGTATACGAGTCGAAGAACATTAGAAGTGCATTGAGTAATTCTATTTATAAATGATTTATAAACTCTTCTAAATGAAAACTCTTATAAATTGTTTTATGAAGATTATTAAAATCTTTTAATATTGTATTTTGTATAAATCCTTATAAATAGATTTATAAACCTTCTAAATAGATTTATAAACTCTTATAAATGGGTGATAAGTTCTTGTACATGGTTTTATAAACTCTTATAAATAGTTTTATAAACCTTTATAAATAGTTTATAAATATTTATGTCTTTTATCAACTTCTTAAACGGTTCATACAAGGTTTTATAAACTCATATAAACACACGTAAATAGTTTATTAATCATTATAGATGTTTCGTTCTTGCAAACACAAATAATCCAAATAATTTAATAACTTGTTTTATAAGCCTTTATAAATGGTATGGACTTACAAATAGTTTTACATATCTTTATAAATTGTTTTATAAACCTTTATAAAGTTGTATAATCTTTATAAATTGTTTTTATAAATATTTATAATTATCTACATATCCTTATAAACTCTTATAAATTATCATATAAACCATTATTAGGTGTCATTATAAGCTTTTCCTTGTTCTGACATCCTTCAAGAGACCGGCTCTGCATGAAAGAAAAAAAAAACATTATTTATAAGCTTTTGATAATTTTCTTATAAACATTTATAAATGGTTTATAATTATCTACATATCCTTATAAATTGTTTTTATAAACATTTATAATTATCTACATATCCTTATAAACCCTTATAAATTATCATATAAACCATTATTAGGTGTCATTATAAGCTTTTCCTTGTTGTGACATCCTTCAAGAGACCGGCTCTGCATGAAAGAAAAAAAAAACATTATTTATAAGCTTTTGATAATTTTCTTATAAACATTTATAAATGGTTTATAGATTTAATAACTTGTTTTATAAGCCTTTATAAATGGTATAGACTTACAAATAATTTTACATATCTTTATAAAATGTTTTATAAAACTTTATAAAGGTACATAATCTTTATAAACTGTTTTTATAAAAATTTACAGATTACCTACATACCTTTATAAACCGTTATAAATTATCATACAAACCATTATCTCCTTCCCGACAGGGCTTACAATGGGAAGTAACAACTAAATCATGATTCAGGTTTTTCTGACATCTACCTTGACCATGCATAATTGATTAAACAAGAGTTTCCATCATCCTCATCATTATCGCATATTAGACAACTCATATATGCTTGAGGCTATAATAACAATACAAACAGTTACAATAAATCTTATTTTCAAAACTAATTGATTTAGAGACCAGGCATGACTGTACACGTTCGTCTTCAACGAGGATACACATCTGTGATCAAGCCATCATCAATAGACCCTACGAGAGATTTGGTTGTTGTATATTGGGCTGAATCAAGCGGATCTTTTTCTTTTTCCGGTCTACTTGGAAAGTAAAGACCTGGTTGTCTAGGCACAGGTAATCAAGCTGCAGCGACTCTGCTGTTGTTATATCATCTCCTGTTCAACAATGCAAATTTTAAGAGCTAGGGATTGAAACTAATAAAAAATCAAACCCAAAAAGGACTGTTGATCACTTAGAAATATTTACCATCAAATGCAGATGTTGTGTGCTAAGTCTTCTTTGCCCTCTTTGCAAGGAAACAATAACCAGCTATGAAAAGCAGAACAGCGACTATAATAGGCACAACAATAGCTACCACCAACACACTTGAGTTCCCACCTTTCCCTCCTATTACATACAAACACCATTTGCTTATGTCAAAAGAACAGAAACATCAAGGAACGGCACATGTATACATATAACAAGTGGAAGTTCTGTCAAAAGGACAAAACTTTATATATATGGATTGCTAATTTCAAGATTTACATGGAAACAACAAGAAGAAAAACACAATCACAACGACACAAAGACCACAAAAGATTTTAAAGTTTGTCATCAGATTTGGTGTTTCCCTTCGAAGGTTTCTAGACAATTGGAGGATACTGCTTGGACTGCAGCTTAACCCTTTTCTTGTACTCAACTATTATTCATCCAAATTGAATCCCATCAGAATAAAGTTCGCAATCAAATTGGTTTCTATGTTTCACTAACTATATGTCATAATGAGAGAGTGTACCTGAATGAAGAGATGATAACCATCAGTGTGTGCAGGGTCAGCGGGATTAGGTGTATCAAGTAAATCTTGAATACCGACAAGAATCTGCTTCACTGTGATGGCTGGTCTCCATCCTTATCCACATAACCATATCAACAGAGAACTTAGGATGATGATTTGGTCATGGAGAAATGAAATGAAAAGAGTACTTACTGAATCTTCGTTAAGGATGGAAAGACAGACTGTCCCTGATGGATAGACATTAGGGTGGAAAAAGCCTGGTGGGAATTTGCATTTGGGAGGCTTGCTTGGATAGTCCTCGCTGAAGTGCATCGTTAAGGGAAAGAATCCACCTTCCCAATCAGTCTGCAGTGTCAAGTACATTCACTATGAAAAGATGGTACAAGAATGACAGTAGCAGTTACTATTATTAACCATGTTGCAGATACACAGAAAACCAATTATACCTCAAATCAAGAACGTTAGATAGACAACAAAGTTCAGACTGTTAATTTTCTAGACCAAAATTTATAAGCACGAAATCCAGGATATCACAAGTAAAGATAAACAGTGAGGTTAGAGCTACAACCATTCACAAAGAAATCACTTTCACAATCAGTCTGCAGTGTCTTGTTAACTTAGCTATGTTACAATACTAAAAGAATGATTATGTCGAAAAGCCAAGTAAGATGCACATCAGAGCTCAAATTCTATGACATCTTCAAGAACACATTTTTTATACACCAGTTCAGAACATCAAGAGACAAGAGTAAAGAAAAAACAAATCCTTATAAAATGATTTTATAGATTCTTATAAACCAATTTATTATTTCTTCAAACAACTTACAAATCTTTATAAACTATTTCAGTAAATCTGTTTGTTATTTCAATAAAGTATAATTTTCTTTTAAACCAATTTATAAACCTATATAAACCAATTATACAACACTTATAAATAATAAGAAACTCTTATTTAATGGAAACATTTTTATAAGAGTTGATAAATTATACAAACCCTTTTAAATTCTTACAAATGAAATATCAAGTTTTTGCACATCTATAAGATTTTATTAATTAATTTATAAGGGTTTATAAATTTATCTATTAAAATTTATAAATTGATTTATAAGAGTTTATAAACTGATTTATAAGAGTTTATAAATCGATTTATAAGAGTTTATAAATTGATTTATAAGAGTTTATAAATTGATTTAGAGTGGTTTATAAATGGATTTATGAGTGTCTATAAACTAATTTATAAATATTTATAAACTGAAGTACAATAAACTGACTTTTGATCTGTATTATAAAATGATTTGTAAAGCTTTATAATTTGATTTATAATGCACTAAATTATTTAAACCAATGCAGGGAAGAGTTTTTGAAAACCGTTTTCTAATGTTACAACGCAATAAGAGCTAGCAATAAAAAACACATCAAAGTTATTACTTCAGTTATTAATCAAACAAAAGATGGTCAAGATCAAACGGAGAATACAAAAGGTGTAAGAGACAAAGCATTTAGTAGATGTAAAATAATAATGTACACGAAGAGATGGAAGAAGAGAAACTCAAGCTTCTCGTTTTACCTAGAGTGCAGGGAACTATGTAGAGTAGCGCAGGCTGGCCATGTATGTCCATTAGATACAGACCTAGATATGTCAGTAACAGACCTACACAAACAGAACATGACCATACTATGTTTCAGTGAAGTTTTAAGATTGTGAAAAATTTTAGCTACGTCTGCAGAGTGAAACTTACCAACTCCATAGCCAATAGTCAACCAAAGAAAGTACCCACTTGACACTACCCTCTTCTTGAACTTGTCATATCTGAGACCAAGGAGAAGAGCAAGCATCAGAACAAAGATAAGAACAATTTTGGAATAAGGTCTGAAGAGGAAGCGTGACATGATGTGGTTCCAGAGTGACATCCACAGGTGGAACTGGAGGAAGCTCCTGCAAAAGTTTATAATAGTTAACTCAAACACAAACAAGCCTTCTATGCGTACATAGTTTACTTGTTGCAAATTTGAAACAGTACTCTAACAGTCTACACGATAGTGGATGATCGTACTTCTTTTAAGTAAACAAAAGATTAAGCATTGGAGTTAGTAAGAGTTATGTAAGGCTTAGAGACAATAAAAAGAAGTCAACCACAAAAAAAGAAACAGTGATTATGAATGTGAGATGCTGAGAGGATAGGTACCTTGAGCTCATTCTTTGTCCTTATAGGTTCTTTTGTTTGCCAAGCGAGGTCCTCATCCTCATCATAGCTCCAAGCAGCCATTTCATCCACTTCATCATCATTTTCTTCAACCTCATCTACACTCTGTATCTCGCCCTCTTCAAGTTCTTCTGCCACATCATTCTCTTTACCCATGACCATCTGGTCCTCAAAATTCTTTTCCTTATTACTTTCTTCCTCTTCACTCTCTTCTTCTTCTTCATCACTGCTACTACTAGCGCTAGAGCTCGAAGAAGAGCTTGAGGATTCGCTCTCAGCCTCAGCAGAACTAGTTTCCCCCTTCGCCTCATCATCCACGGTCAAGCTAACCTTCTCCAACCCAACTTCAATAGAAGAAGAAGCCAAACCGGATCGAAAATATTACCTCGTTGGTGAAGCCGGATCCGAGAAGCGCCATTGATGAGATCTGTGAAGCAAATCCGTTCATCGGAGATTTGCACGACGGTTTATTAGATTGGCGACGAACTCCGTTTTACACACTCTATGCTATGCATTTGCACATGTTTTATTAGTTGCGTCGCCGTCGCGTCGGCTCATCACCGGATGCGTTTGGAGAGTTGCCGTCAGAAAATCAATCTTACGGGAGAGAAGACATTAGGTTAACTAGGGTTATCTAAGTAATTTACCAACAAGATCGTGAGGAGGGTTAACGCCACCCGTTCGCCTTTGATGCTGCTCCACCTTGCCACCGGAGATGAGATAGAGAGCGAGCAAGGTGTGACGAAGAAGCAGAGATGTGACGATGGAGACGAGGAGATGCGAAGAAACCTATCGAGAGAGACAAGAGAAATAGGGAAGGGTAGTATTGTCTTTTGTCATTAATGAATTGTGTATTTATGAAAATGTCCCTTCAGTGATGGTAAAATTGAATTGTGGTATCACAAAAATGGTATTTTTGCAATTGTCCCAAACTTTAAGCTATTAACCATATAAAAACTGTGAGACTTCAATTTTTTTTCTAATTTATATTCATTTAAAAAAATTTAAACCAAAGGTCAAACGAGGACCTCTTATACCCAAGACACAGCTCGATAAGCGACTTAACGCCACAGGACATGATAGATAACCATAGGATACAGCCTGATATCCTTAAACGAATGCCCAATGAAGCTCCAGACATCACTGCCTCATGACCAGACGCTCCAGAAGTTCACAGAAATCTGAAACCCATTCCAAAACAAAGGCATAAGTCATAGCTTAGATCACCTTTGGCAGAGACGACCATGGGACATATAGCAGACTGCCGAAAAAGTAGCACTGCCAATAATCTGGTCAGATACTGTTTCACCAGTTTCAATGGCCCACAAAAAGATACGAAACCAGGGAAAAAACACAGGCACAGAGAATTAGTGAATCAGATTCCGACAACTACTCTGAGAGTACCCACACCTTCACTGCCTCAGATTCACTACGCATACCAACAGAAAAGACCTAGAACTATGAAATAACCAACCTATAAACAATAACTACTCATCCAAGGTGGGACCACAAAACAGTAGAACAACGAGATTGAAAAAACCACCATACCTATTGGCTTCCAAACCTGACTGAGCCATTCACGACCACCGCATAGACTCTGGTGCCACCTGAACCCATGATAGTCCAACTGAGAAGAGGCGGACGAACCAGATACATGGACTCCTCGACGCACACGCCAAGGAACTGCGATTGACAACGAGGAAATCTGATTAAATCCATAAGGGGATCGCTCCAGGTGGCCGTGAAGAACGATACTACCTGTTAATAGACATGTTAGAATTGGGAAAATGAATTTTAAAAGGGAATTCGACCCAAAAAAGCACAGACTTTGCACGGATTACTAGAAAAAACTTGTACTCAAGACTAACCAAGAAAAACCTGTCATGGTAGACCCTAGATTCACACTCGAGTTGTTTGGGACAAATGGCAAGGTATTTACCATTCGGCTAATGACACTTTCAGTAGAAACACTAACACATTTAATTGTATTTGATACTGATTGAATATAAAAAAATCTCTAAAAACTTAAAAAAAAACTTTAAAATTGCAAAAAATTGGAAAATAAAGAAAATTTTTAATAAAATTAAGTTTGAAATTAAAATTAAAATTTTATTTTTTTCTAGAAAAGTAAAAATCTTCTAAAATTTTCATTTTTTTTTAAATTCCAAAAAGTTAATACTTCAAAGAAAATGCAAAAAATTAAGTTACAATTATCAGCTAAAATTTAAAACCGCACTCATAATGGGTACAATATTTATTTTAAGCATTTTAATTTAATTTTAATATGTGGTATCTTTTTTGTGTGTATAATTAATTTCAATTTTAGCAATTGTTTTTAATAAAATTGAAAATTTTGGAAGACTTTGATTTTTTAAAGAAAAAATAAAAATTTATTTTTAATTTCAAAAGTAATTTTATAAAAAAATTTCTTTATTTTCAATTTTTTGGAATTTTAAATATTTTTTAAGTTTTTAGAGAATTTTTTTTATATTCAGTCAGTGCCAAATAATATTAAATGTGATGCTAACTCAATTTAAAGTGCAACTAGTCCAGTGGTAAAATACTCCGTTGGACCCAAACAACCTGAGTTCGAATCCGGTGGTCTACTTGTTTTTATTTTCAAATCATGTAAAACGATGTCGTTTCATCTCATTTGAAAACGACGTTGTTTCACTTAACGCCAACAATAAACGACATCAAATTTTTCTGTTAAATTTGTTAACGACGTGATAAATTGGCAAAAACATTATTAATTAATTTTAAAGTCAATGAAAATTTTGTGCTTTTTTAGTCAGCCCAAAAATTCCATGTTTCTTTTGCCAATTCTTGCAAAGTTCTGGTTTTTTGACCGAATTCTCAATTTTAAATACTTAACTATTTGAAATCAGAACTTTTAATATTCATAGTTTTAATCCTGGAGTCATTGTTGACTACGCAAAATCTAACTAAAAAGTCAAACATTAATTAGTAAACAGAAACATGAATTGCAATTTAAAAAAGATCGGTTTGGCTAACATAAATGATATACCATGATTTGATCCACTTTTAGCCATGGTATATTGGTATTTTTATAACAATTTATTATATTATAGAAGCTTTTAAGCATATTTATAGGTTCATGAGTATTTTGGAAGAAAGTGATGTTTTTGGAGCATTTTAGAGAGAATCGAAGAAATCACTCGATTTGGAATCGACCAAGACGACGAGGTCGACACGGAATGACTCACGTCGATCGATATGCACTGCATAATCGATCTTCACCGAAGGCGCGGAAGACCAATTCGCGACACAAGCCGACTTGAGATCCAAACTTCACCAAACTACAAGTATGACTTGACGAGTTTTAACCTAAGTTTATATACTCTGCCAAAGTGTTAGAGGCACATAGAGCTGTTTTTTGTATTCTTTTCACAACAAAGGTTTTTAAGATTTATAGTTTGAGAGAGAAGATCCAGAGAGATTTGTGATTGGAACTCCATTGATTTCTATCTATCTATAATTATGCAGTTTTATTACTTTGCTTATATTACGAATTGTTTAGCCATGTCTGAGTAATTCTCTTGTTAGAATCAGGGTTTAAATAGGTTAGTGGGATTAGCCCCAACTATAGGATCGCTTGTTATGGTATTCATAAATAGGATGTTCTTAATGTTTATGTTCTATACTTGCTAACTAGAAACCTGAATCTAGGATTGTTAGGTTGTTTAAGCATCCTTAGATAACTTTGATAATCTTGAAGACATTCTGATTAAGTTAGGATTTTTACTAGAGAGAAGGCGAACGCTTGATCTAGGGGATCCATAGTGGGTATAAATTAACTCGCGTATAAAGCTTGACTAGGCGCATCGATCAATATTCCCTGTGGAAATCGATCGACGTCGAGTAAAGCGGATCGATCGATATTCCTATAGAATAATCGATCGACACTGTTATCTATAGGACATCCTTGTTTAGGTCGATTACAATCTAGTCAATAGACTTATCCAGCAACGCGAAAGCTTTGCTTGATTTGTTATTAACATAGTCCAATAATGCGAACGCTTTGCTTGATTTGTTATTATGATAGTTAAGCGATTTAATACCATGCAAACAACTAGATAGAACCTATATGATTATAATCTCCAACGCATGAATAAAAGCCATAAGTCTAACACTTTTACATTTAAGTTCAAAACCCCTCCTTCCATTCTGTCGAGTAATTGTCTTGCTCAATAGGATATTTACTATTTCGTGTTTACTTGTTTACTGCAATTTTACATTTAATATTCACCTAATATTATTGCTTGATTAGATTTAATAGGTTCCATAGCTCCTTGTGGATTCAATCCTTAAGTACTGCAATAGATTTCTTATTTGACAAAGTTCATAAGGTAATTTGAGCATGTATCAAATTTGGCGCCGTTGCCGGGTAGCTTTGATCACCATTAGATTTAATCTAATAATTCTAGATTTTGCTTTTTCTATCTTCTGGTACAAATTTTTTTTTTCTTGACTTTCCAGGTGCATGCATAGCATAACCATAAGCAACAAGGAGAAACAACTGCTATTGTCAGAAGACCCAACAAGTTTGGAACGTTTGATCCACAAAGACCTACGTTCCACATTGATCGATAGCAACACTCGCTTATCGACCGATTCTCATCAAACCCCAACCGACCTCGCTCTCACATCGATCGACATCAAGAAATTTTCGTCGACCGATTCTCACCACTTGACATCGATCGATACTAGAAATCGTACACCAATCGATACTCAGCCGCGAGACATGGTTGTGACTCTGATACTAACTGCAGACGAGAATGGTGACCTGCCTGACTAGGAAGATCATCTGCGTAATGCAACATGTCATAAATTAGATACTCAGGGGAATATAATCCCTGAAGCTGATACTGATGAGGACCTTCGACCCAAGATCTTGGCAGACTACAACCATCCGGACCAGTACTATGCCAACAAGTCAGCTATTTGTCTTCCAGACGCTCAGAGGGATAATTTCGAGTTGAAACCCCAGTACTACACACTAGTGGCACATATACCCTACTGTGGGTTGCCACATGAGCATCCTATGGACCATCTTGAGAGGTTCGAGGATCTCATTGCTGCTATTAGAGTTAAGGGAGTCCTTGAGGACTACCTACTTTGCAAGCTCTTTAGGTATCCACTTGCTAAGATGCTGCGCAATGGCTCAAGCAGCTACCACTAGGATCTCTTACATCCTGGGTTGACTTCAAGAATGCGTTTCTCCGCAATTTCTTTGATGAGGCACAAGCTGAAGAACTGAGGAGAAAAATTGCTACCTTTACACAAAAAGCTAGAGAGTTTTTCAAAGACTCTTATATCAGATTTAAGTTCTTCCAGCGCGACTGCCCACACCATGGATTCTACTCAGCACTTTCTTTAGAGGAATCGCTTTGAAGTATCAAATGGCTCTGGATACAGAAAGCGATGGAAGCTTTAACACCAGGAATCAAGAAAAAGCTGTGAGACTTATTGAGAATCTAACCAACAGAAGCAGCATCAAGAACACTGATTCTGAAAGGAGGAAATCTGTAGCATTCCTTGCGAAGGAACATATGGATGAACTAAAAGCTAAATTGGACAGTGTCAACCAACTACTTATGAGACATGTTTGCTCAGCTGAAGATGCTGAGGATATAAATTCAGTGTTAGGAACATATGCGAATTACATTGGAGGAACTGGATTTCAGAGGTTTGGAAACATGAATTTCAGTGGTAATGGTCAGAGGAGTAATTTCAACCAGATTTCACAATATCATAAACCCTACAACAACAGCTACATAAACAACAAGGGTTATGGGAATTCATTCTACCAGAATCCACAACAACAGACTCATGAGAGCAAGATTGAAACTATGCTTGATCAGGTTCTTGAAGGACAACAAAGGCTGACAGTGGATTTTAATGGGAAGATTGATTCCATCTACAAAGACCTGGACACCAAGATTGAGACTTTGGGTACTTAGGTAAGGAAGCTTGAGACTCAAGTGGTTCAGACTAGAGAAGCTGTTAGGAGGCAAGAAGGGGATGAAGCTATGAAACACCACGTCAATGCCATACTGGACGATGATTTCTGGCAATAAATTCGACATGAGAAGATGATAGAAGAAGATTTCAAGGAGAAAAACTCATTCGACTCTGACGAATCACCTTCACATCGATCAATGCCACCTGGTGAACATCGATCAACAGAATTCGACATAGGTCGATCAGCAGATGATTATGCACATTGATCGATACCAACCGAGTCGACTGTATCGTGGAATACCATCTGGATATTTACACACGGGTAGTTTGCAAAAAGACACCCACATCCACCCAACCCTTTCTACTCACCATCGATCAACATCATGAGACAGACATCGATCGACCGAGAGAGCATGCAATCAATCTACAGGATACCAACCCCATCGATCAACGCATCCCTCTAACATGCCGAGTGTATTTGCCCCCAATCGACATATCACAAATCAACGCACTCTGACCACCATCGACCAACCCTTCCAACCCTACATCAAAGCCTATGGACATTGCAAGACCACTACTGGAAGAACCCTGAGGAAGAGGAAAGAAAAGGTCCCTAAACATCTGAAGATGGAACCAAATGAGAAGGAGATGGATGGTCATTAAGAGAGTTCTTAGAATCCCACTAGACAAATCTTTTGAGGAGGTTTATTTTACCCATAGACTGTGGATGTTTTTCAGGGAGACCAGGGAAACTGAGGAAGACATTAGGAAAAATTTTCAACATGTCAGGGAAAGGATGAAACATAGGGTCACATTGAAGAAGAAGAGTGATCCTAAGAAGTATGCAGTACCATGTTCAGTCAGAGGCATTGAATTCCCACATGCACTATGTGACACAGGAGCATCAGTCAACATCCTATGAAAGGTTATGGCAAATTATCTGGGTCTGAAGGTAGAACCTTCACATGAATCATTCACTTTTGTGGATTGGTTAAAGAGAAAATCAGGAGGTATAGTCAGAGACCTGGAGGTGCAGATTGGTAATGCCTTCATTCCTGTAGATTTTCATGTCCTGGATATCAAGCTAAACTGGAATTCTTCACTCTTACTTGAAAGAGATTTCATGGCCATAGTAGAAGCAGTTTGTAATATGAATACTAACAAATTTTGTCTTACTTTAGTTGATCCAAATACCTTTAATGATCATGTTCGTGTTGTTAAGCAACAAGTACACCTTTTAGAGACTGGAGATGTTGGATTCCTCGCTGCATGCCATTGTGGAGCAGAGTATGAAACCGAGTATTCAGAATCGATCGACACACACTCAGTGTCATCGACCGATTCCCTCAACCAGCCGACAACTGATGTACATCAAGATACATCGATTGACAGACAGTCCACACAAGGAACCTTACCTGATCACTGCCATCCGAAATTTGCCTCACAAGCCACCAAGCAGGATGACTACTCTTTAGGCAGTTGGACAGACAATGGTTTCCATGAGAGTTTTGCAATAGACACTACAATCATATCAGATTCAGAGGATCATAAAGAGGATCATGATGTGGATTATGATGAGGAGTATGCTAGAGAGATCCATGCCATTCTTACAGATGATAGACTCCTAGAGCCCATTCACAAGACGAAGCTCACAAAATCGATCGACACAGACCTTACGGGATCGATTGATACTCTACCTCATCAGGCAAACCGACATAAAAAATCGACCGACACACACATATGTACATCGATTGATTTTGAGGCCACCGACTTCAGGAAATTTGGAAATATTCCAATTCCTACCAAGGAAACATATGGCTATAAAAGAAGTCTTGCAACCAAGAGGATGTCTAACACCATAGAATCAGACAAGATGCAAGCACCTACATCATTTGAGAGACAAAGCAAAAGAGGCACCAACTTCAAAGATCTTCATGGCAGAGCAACAAGTGCAACATTCAACCAGCCAAAGATCACCACCTTTTGTCTATCATCGATTGACACAGATCACTACGCATCGATCGATTCTCGCCCTAACCTTATTTTTGTCTAAAGATTATTACATTGATGATTTTCTAAAACCAGATGAGTTTGGTGTTATTAGGGATCCAGAAGGTAATGCACGAGCCATGGATGGAAGGATTCTACAAGTTTCCAGAGAAGACATAGTAGAAATCTTTCAGATGGCCAATGGACCTTAGAATCTCTTTCAGCAAAAACTAGGCGTGATGCAGCAACCGTCGACCAACACAGTCCAACCGCCATCGACCGACAAGGACCCTCGTCCATCGATCGACATAAGGGGACGTGTAACGATTGACAACAGCACATGTTATGGACCGGTTTTGGAACCAGAGCTCTACAACAAAGATGAAATCAACGAGATGATTGGTTGCATGAGTGATTCCAGGACAGAGCTATGGGTAAACTCAACAACAATCTGGATACGGTCTATGTGATTCTGCAGGGAAGCATCAGTGGATTAACTACACGTCTGCAAGAGATGAAAGCAGAACTGGCTACTATGAAGACACATCGTGCAGAGGACGCAATTGCAGCATCGATCGATGCCACTAAGGACGCATCGATCGACGCCAATGACAAACCAGCTAAAGAGGGGAAGTTGATAGGAAAGGTAGATCTATGGAACGAGACATACCTCACCACGAAGATTGATGAAGTCTACCATCCTCTCAACAACAACATCAACTTGTTAAGTGCGAGGATTGAGTTGATACAACAAGATCTGGATACGTTCTGCGAAGAGAAGCGTCAGCATAAGAACTGCAAACTGATCGATACAGAAGCACTGAAATCGATCGATGCCAAGCTTTGGACATGGATGAACGAATAAAGATCTGCAAAGATGAGCATGATTGTTACATGTCCCATTCATGCGGTACTTGAACACTTTGGATGACCGGATGACTGCCTTACAACATGAAGTCACCACCATTCAGATGCAAATCGATTTTCACTTACCATCCTCGACATCGATCGATACGAAGAAAGATATATCGACCGACCCGAAGAAACTACCAGCGCATAAATTCTATACCAGAGCAGAAGTAAACAAGATCATTGAAAAAATCTTCAAGGCTCTGAACACTACTGAGGATAGGCTTGACAAGAGATGTGATGACATAATATTCCCCTTCAACAACAACATCAATGGACTACATTCAGGAACAGAATGGCTGCCGAATGAAGTCAGGACAAATCATAAAAAACTCGCATGTCAACCTGAATCTGCAAAATTGATCGACAGGAACAAATCCAAATTGATCGATGGGAGCAGCAGTCATAGAGATCGATACCGAGTCCGTACCAGACCAAGAAAAGCTGTTACAGGAAGAGCCAGTCACATCTGATTCAAGCAAGAAGATGTTGAGAGAAATAACAGTACATGCTTATGATAAGGTTCAATGACACAACATCAGCATTGAGAGTCTTTAGGAGAGACTTCAAAAGATCTCCAACATAGTCGCCTAGATGGATGAAAGATGGGTCAGAAGTGATGAAGCCACAAGAACTTTCATGGCTACTTGGTTCACAACCAGCAGCGAAGATGTGGATACTTGTTTTCAACAAGTAGCTGTTTTTCCACACAATAGCTCAACATACATCAACAGTTAAGTTAAATGACTATAACAAAGGCTGAGTGGAAGGCAACCCACTATTAGGTAATTTTTATTTTGGTTTTCTTTTACTTTATTGATTCTTTTTCGTTTTTCATATCTGCAGTTTTTTTTTAAAAAAAAATCCAAGGCTAATGATTACCATCTTCATCGACCGACGAGACACTGTCGATAGCGATTGATGGTACAACATCTGCGATGACCGATGCAATTATTTTGACATCGCTCGTCATTCAGTCTGGTTAATTTATCATTCTAACTTGTTACATTGAGTAGTTATGATATTTTTTCTTTCGCCATAACTCCGACTCTTTTACACTGGGACAGTGTAATTTAAGTCTGAGGGGAGGTTTATTGATATTTATTTGCTATGAGTCATATAAATTTTTTTTTTCAAAACTATTTTTTATTGAGCTCAAGAAAAAGGATGATGATCTTATCTGATTTATATTTGTTATCTAACCACTTTTTAGTACCATTCTAGATCTAATGATTGCATATAGTACTAAAGATGCTAAAGTGGATCAACATGTGAACTATTCACACTTGCTTAGATTGTTTCAAGGAACCAAAGCTGACCTCCAACACTAAACCTGACACAACTTCTTGTCTTGGGGCTTGGTATACATATGATCGGATTCTTCAAACAAGTCTGGAAGGTAAAGCCTTGTGTAGATTATCACCCTTTCCCTCTCTATTTTGACCCTAGATAATTAAATAGATGTAGTATATATATATATATATATATATATATATATATATATATATATATATCCGAAAATAGTATTAAGTTTATAGGTTTTTAGTTAGGAGGAATCATAACAGGAATTGGTGGCTACAACCATTAAGGCTTGATTCATAATGATTCCAACCAAAGGATTCGAATGGGACTTGGTGGCTACAACCATTAAGGCTCACTTCATATGAATTCTTGGATAAATGTCAAAAAGAAGTGATCAAAACTTGGTGGCAACCACCATTAAGGCTTGTTTCAAGGAAGCATGTCCAATCTTGGTCAATAATCATGCCTTAGAATCATATTTTGACTCAAGAGAGAAAAGATAGGAACTAACTTTTACCTGCAGATCCATATACTTGTTTGAGAATCCTTGCATCTTGTGATCGATACTCTCAAGATAAAGCCTGCACTTTTATTTTATGTTAAGAAATGAGGTTAGTTGAGGGGAATGCCAGATAGTATTTGCTAGGTTGATGGCTAGATGAATTTGGTTGCTAAGCTATGATATGGCATAATGAATTTCTGTGATTAAAACTTCTTAGATGTGGATTGCAATATTGTAGAGGTGATGATTTCAAAGTTTTAAATTTGTGAGTCCCTACTCTTTTCAAACCTCTTTTAGAGAGACTGCCTGTATGTTTTGCTTGAGGACAAGCAAAAGTGTAAGTCTGGAGAAGTTTGATATACCATGATTTTGACCCCTTTTAGTCAAAGTATATTCGTGTTTTTATAACTGTTTATTATATTATAGAAGCTTTTAAGCATATTTATAGGTTCATGAGTATTTTGGAGGAAAGTGATGGTTTTGGAGCATTTTAGAGAGAATTGGAGAAATCACTCGATTTTGTAATCGACCAAGACGACGAGGTTGACACAGAGTGACTCACGTCGATCCATATGCACTCTGCATAATCGATCAACACCGAAGGCGCGGAAAGCCAATTCGCGACACAAGCCGACTTGAGATCCAAACTTCACCAAATTACAATTATACCCCTGACAAGTTTTAACGTAAGTTTATATACTCTGCCAAAGTGTTAGAGGCAGAGAGAGCTTTTTTTTGTATTCTTTTCACAACAAAGGTTTTTAGGATTTATAGTTTGGGAGAGAATATCTAGAGAGATTTGTGATTGAAACTCCATTGATTACTATCTATCTAAAATTATTCAGTTTTATTACTGTGCTTGTGTTATGAATTCCTTAGCCATATCTGAGTAATTCTCTTGTTAGATTTAGGGTTTAAATAAGTTAATGGGATTAGAAATCGATCGAGGTCGAGTAAAGTGTATTGATCGATATTCCTATATAATAATCGATCGACACTGTTATTGATCGGATATCCTTGTTTAGGTCGATAACAATCTAGTCAATAGACTTATCCAGTAACGCGAACGCTTTGTTTGATTTGTTACTAAGATAGTTAGTCTTTTTAATATCATGCAAACAACTAGATAACACCGGTAGGATCATAATCTCCAACACCTAAATAAAAGCACTAAGTCTAACACATTTCCATTTAAGTTCAAAACCCATCATTCCATTATATCGAGTAATTGTCTTGCTCAATAGGATATTTACTATTTTTTTGTTTACTTGTTTACTGCAATTTTACATTTAATATTCACTTATTATTAATGTTTGATTATATTTAATAGGTTCAATAGCTCCTTGTGAATCCAATCGCTAATTATTCCAGTCTCTATAATATTATTTGAGAAGTCACTTTCTTAGGTGTCGCACTCACATTAACTTTCACGCTGGTTGATTATTATGATACCCTTAATGAATTAAAAATACAATTAAATATTATTTATTTTTTAAAAATTTCCAAATAATAATATAAAATAAAAAGGAAAATTTTATCAATTTTAAAAAACTATTTAAAAACGAAAATATAAGTATATAATATGCTTTAATAAAAAAGAAAGTTCACAAAATAGTAATATTTAATTTAAATATATTTTAAATAACATAAATATACCTTTAAAGTAATAAAATACTTTATATATATATCTTATCAGATAAAAAAAACAATATCTGTAGATAATGTGATTTCATAAAAAAAAATTCACACAAAAATATTGCTATTAGAAAAAGAAATATTATTTGAGAAGTCACTTTCTTAGGTGTCGCCATTTTTTTTTATAATTAGTATTATTGAAATTATTTTTAGTATATTTATTTGACTATAATATCTTACAATTACAGTAAACATATAAATTCTATTTTACTTGTATAGTATAATTTCTCAAAAACAATCATTTTTACTCACTATTTAAGAGATATTAAAAATAAAACTAAAAATAAATTTAATAATAAACATCTTTTGATCAAGTAACTACAATTATTTAAAATATCATAACACTATATAATTTAACGAGGTAGATATATTATATTTTAACAGTTAAAATTATCTGTTTTAAGAAAAAACATTCTAATTTACTTAAGTATTTTGATTATGGTTATATTAAGTTTCACAAACATAAAAACAGAAAATAACTTAATATAACCATAGTCAAAATACTTAACCAAATCAGAATCCTTATTTTTAAAATTAGTTAAAATAAATTTCAGTTTTACCATCCAATCAATCTAAAGCATAAATTTATTTATAATTTATAAAATAATTTAATTATTGTAAATATTGATATGTGTTCATAAGCTTCTAAAAATTCATTAGTTACTTATGTATGTAATTTAGAATCAGACACTTTAGTTTTTATTTTTTTCCCTCTAAGCACAAAAAAAATCTTAAGTTATATATAATCTTACTAAATATACTTATATATCTAAGATAACAACCAGCATAAATTCAAATAAGACAATTAATCAAAAATTTAATATATTTAAAATATAAAAGATTATAGTTGAATTCAGAGAAATAGATAGAATCCAATATATCTAAATGATAACTAAATCGACCATAAAAACAATAAAACATACTAAATATAACATATCTAAAATTATATATATATTTAAAGTAATATAGTATTATAATATAAATTAGACATACAAACTATAAATTAATTTAAAAATTAAAGTAAACATCAATCAATTATTATTGTATATTTATTTTATAAATATTCATGCCCGTGCATGAGTACGGGAAAATCGCCTAGTAAATCTCTTATTTGAGAGAGTAAGTTTCTCTATAGGGTAATTTGAGCATGTATCAATAAACCCATAAATCCCTAAAATCCTATGTTATATGGAATTGTTGTTCTATCTATGATTCCTGTTTCGGAAGCGGAAACGGATTCGGAAACGTCTGGAATCGTGATTGGAATGGCGATTTTGAAAGAGTCAAATAAGGAAGCGCAGGGGAAGCTTTGATTCCAGTTTGGAAACGCATGATTGAATGAGCCGGATTCGTTCAAAGATATAAATCACTTGACAAATACCCATACTCGTTAATTACCGAGATGTATATAATTTATCATGTGAAATAGTAGTCACCAAGGTTATAATGGAGAAGAAGCAATTAGGGATTTCAAGTTACACGTGTACTTAAATTACAAATTTTATATGAATTTTTGTTTTAACCAACATTAAAGAAAAAAATAAATATGAAAAAACAATAGTATGATTCATTTCATGAAATTAACATGAGAACAACTAATGCCTGTTTGATAAAAAACAATATACTTTTGATATTTTTTTCTTTTATTTGATAACTATAACAACATTCATGTACTATGACTTATATATTAAATTTTAATTTTAAATTTCATTTAAGATTTTGTATATTAACATATTAACATTAAAATGATATTTATTCAGATTAATAATAATTATATATATATATATATATATATACTAAAAAGCTTCCAACACCTTCTGTTTCCTAAAAATTTATAAAATGCTGATTCCACGTTTCCAAACGCTTCCGCTTCTGCATATCCACTTCTTCTGTGTAATTTAGCTAAAATCAACGAGATCTGAGCGATCCCAAGAGAGAACAAGCGAATATTGGTGTTTGAGAAAGGGATCATGTTCTCCAATTTCAGTGACGAAAGTTTTATATTCTCACTGGATTTTTCTTTTTATGACCGAAAATTATTTGAATTCGACGAAAATCTCTTCCATTATCCTACATAGTCGATTTTAAGAATTTCTGGATTTTTAAAAGCCAAACCGGTCCCTTTTCTGTAATAATTAACGTTTGATACATCATGTAATAATTAGGTTTGATTTTTAATGTCTGATTTTGCACAGTCAACAATAATTTCAAGATTAAATATGTGCAACAAATAATTTGATATAAATGTGGTGATTTCAAATAATTGGGAATTTAAAAAAATCATTTTCTCGTTAGAATTTGATAGTATTATCTTTTTATTGGAGTCAGTATATATCAGATATTACTTACTGTAAGTGTGGATGTAACTATAAACGAAATATATATTTTCGGCATTGAAAGAAGTATATAAATAATATAATCGAAATTATTAAGTATACTAAAGTTTACTATAAATATGGTTTACAAATTTAGTTTAAAATATAAAATGATTAATTTTAATATATATTATCTAATAATTACAATTATAAATAATATTTTATATTCATTTATGTAATTATAAAATCAAATATTAAAATGATATGGCATTCATGTAATTGATGTTGTGTATCATCTGGGGCAAATCCAAAATATTTTTTTCTGGGCGCAAAATTTAGTAACAGATTTATGGGGAATTAATCTTGAGACAACAAAGGGGTAAACAATTGTGGTGAGATTTATAATCCGAAATCCAGATCTACTCCGTATATAGGATATCCAGGGTGTTCGGATCATGATCATTATAGTAAAATGTCGGATCCTAATCTGGAATTTTTGCTTTCTAAGTCCGGATATCTGTATCCATTTTTTGTAAATATATTAAAAATTACATTTTATTAATAATTATAGTTGATATATATATATAATTAATAAATAATATATATCATTAATTTTATATAAGTATTTAATTTATGTAAAATTTTAGAGTTTTAGTATTAAAAATATATTTTTATATAAAAAAAAATTACGGATTCTCAGTAGAATATTTAGACGGATATGCAAAAGCTATGGATTGGGATCCAAATACTAAAATCATGGATACAACGGATCTGAAGTTGGATATCTTAATTTTTGTGAATATCCGAATTCATCCAACCCCTGATGTACAACATTATTAACCATCTCAGCTAGCTGAATTATTTGAGAAAATAGTTTTTTTTTTAAGCTAAATAGGTTTGGACATTGTCCCCTTAGGTTAAATCTATTCACTTATTGTCCCATTAGGCTAAATATTTTCTAAATGGCAATACTACCTTTAAATTATAGAGTTTTAATTAATAATTCGTAATTAGTTTATTATTAATTTAGAAAATATTGATTTTATATATAATAATTCCAAATCTTATATATTAAAAGACAAGTCATGACTTCAGTTCATGTGTGATATTTTAAAATGGACCATCTAATATAATTTATGACATTACATTATTCAATCATTAATAATATTCATTAGATTCACTAATAACATTTATTGGGCTTACTAGAAGTTTTTGGGCTAATAAAAATTAGATTATCCATTGGATTTATAGAGATTATAAAAAATACATGTTTAATATTGTAATAGTATAAGTTAATTATTTATATATTTTTGATGTTAACTTTAAAAATTATATAGTTTATTTTTAAAAATAACAAAATCATCATTTTGTAACAATAATTAATCTATACTATATAATAATTAATCATTATTTTTGATATACACACCTTATATAATATCTACCAATTTAAAAGTAAAAAAATGTTTATATAAAAATAAATGAAAACAAATATCCGCGCGGTTGCGCGGATTGGATCTAGTTATTAATTAAAATCAATATTTTCTAAATTAATAATAAACTAATTACGAATTATTAATTTATAATTTGTTTTTTAAATATAATAATTGTTAAAGGGGATAAAAAAACCCCTTTCTAAACCTAACCCCCTTCCCCGACAAACACTGTCGTCGTCTCCTCCTCTCTCCCTTTCTCTCTCTGTTTCGATTCTCCTTCCTCTTTCTGTTTCGATTCTTCTCCTTCCTCTCTCTGTTTCGATTCTTCTCCTTCCTCTCTCTGTTTCGAAGAACTCCAGGAACCAGAAGTTGTGACCGCCTCTCGAACTTCATCTCGATTCAGGAACCTTCATCTCAATTCACCAACCTTCATCTCGCTGTTGCGACGAAGCTCTCCTCTAACAACTACTCTTCTTCTTCTACTCGCCTTCGAGGGTGTACTTAAAATTGAATCGAAACACCCCGGTGTTCCGGTCGCTACATACGTTTACGAGCTTTTGTAATGAGGATTTAAGGCATGGACCTTTGTCTAAGAAGAACTGGGGGCTGTTTCATACGAACGGGACTCCGGTTTACACGCTGCGTTTGGCTGGCGCAGGGGGGGGGGTGGCGAATGATACTACGAACCAGACGTTTTGTGTAGCTAAGGAGAAGGTTGATAAGAAGATGCTTCAGGCGGCTCTTGATTGGGCTTGTGGGCCAGGGAAGGTTGATTGTTCGGCGTTGATGCAGGGTGAGGCGTGTTATGAGCCTGATGATGTGGTTGCATTTCTAGTTATGCGTTTAATGCTTATTACCAGAAGATGATGAAAGCTTCAGGGATCTGTGATTTTAAAGGAGTTGCTACGGTTACATCTACTGATCCAAGTATGTGAAACCTCTCTCACCTCTTTGAATAAGAGATTTAACATTCTTGTTCTGTTTCTGAAACATGTTTTGATTCTCTATGCAGGTAGAGGGACTTCTGTGTTCCCTGGAAGTTATACATTCAAACGTTTTTTTATTATTTGAATGAGTCAACATTAACGGTCGATATGTTTTGCAATGCTAAAAGCAATCAGACACTCGGACACAACACAACGGCGTTGGCTCCTTCAGCGAACTCCACAACCTCTGGATGCTTCCCACACCCTCAAGCTTCTTTCGTTAACTTAACATTCCTCTCGCTTCTACTGCTCATTGCCTTAGTATTCTTGTAGAGACTTGGAGAAAACAACAAGTCAGAGTTCTTGTTTCTTAATTTTAACTTCTTTCTTGCAACATTTGAGACAAAAGAGCTCATTGGTTCTCTTCTCTCCATGTTATTAGTCTACCCAGTTTTGTTCATCATCTTTCACTTAAGGGTAGCATGTAGCTTCGGCTACAGAATCATCGATGGTTGTAACTAATATCTGTGTTGAAAAGCTTGATTCTTTCTTTTTTTTATCAATGCATGCTCTGCGTATTTCACAATGTTTAAATAATAGCTAGTCAGTAGAGATTATTATTCGGAGTCTAGGCAAACATTTATGCATTAACAAATGATTAATTTATTTCTTTATATGTTTTACATTTAGACCATCTCCATCCATTAGGACCCCTAATGGGTACTTGAGATTAATTTAGTGTTTAATTTTGTGATTTGAAAACTTTAGAACCCCTATCAATCTATTTAATTTTTCATCCTCCATCGGTAAAATCTCTTGAGGTTCTTAAAACTAAGATTGTATGCAGATGATAAAGATTTGCTTAAGGTACTTTACTTGGCACCTTCTTGACAGCAGCCTTGGTCACCTTGGCTCCAGTTGGATCCTTCTTGTCAATGCTCTTCATGACACCAACTACAACAGTCTGCCTCATGTCTCTCACAGCAAAACGTCCAAGCGGTGGGTACTCAGAGAAAGTCTCAACAACCATGGGATTGGTCGGAGTTATCTTCACCATACCAGCATCACCATTTTTCAAAAACTTGAGCTTCTTCTTAATCTCCTTACCAGAACGCCTATCAATCTTGGTGAAGTTAGCAGCACCTTTAGCAGGGTCATCCTTCGAGTTAGATGCAACGTAACCACGCTTAAGATCCTTGACAGCAACGTTCTTCAACCCACCAGTAGTGTAATCAATAACAAGAATTCTGTTGCCTTTCTTCCATGCACATCCTCAACCCTCACACAACTAATAAACAAAGTATAATTAAAAGCTTGTTCTCTGTACTGAGATAAAACGAAAACAGAGGATAACTTAAGCATATCGATTTCCACAAACAATCATTCCCACCATCGCTAACTTCACACAAAACAAAGGATAACTTAAGCATATCGACTTCCAGAAACACAATCATTCAATCTTTTCAACAGGCGAACAAAACTCTACTAGTAAGCTAACAGATTTGATCTTCCTCATCACCATTGACATCAGTTTTTAAAAATTATGTTTCAGAAGACAAGAGATGTTCGAACTTATCTTGCTTCTTCGGATCACGAACAGAGAACGGGAGATAAACCAAAATCGAGACCATGCATGCTCATAAAGATCAAATCTTCTGATTTCCAGAGAGAAGACGGAAAAGTCCAGAATGAAGAGGAGAGGAAAATCTTCTGATTTTTTTGCGACGAAAGAGAGAGAGAGAGAGAGTAATTGATGGGTGGTCCAATGAGAAGGCAACACGATAGGGCTCCCTAACAAAACTAAAAATCCCAATTTAGAGAGCGGTTCTGTATTAATTTTGGCTTTCTGATTTTTTTTTTTCCACTTTTGTTAAGGACCTTATGTTAAGGAGTGCCCGATGGACATGCTCCTACATTAGCCAATTTGCGACCAACTTTTCCACTTTCATAATCACATAAAACATGAACAAATATACAGAGAAGAACAAGTATGTTTAGCTTTGACAGTAGCAAGTTTGGCGTCAAAACAAACATGTTTGTTTAGATTTGATAGTCGAAGGCGTCATATGGGTTTGTACCTGCCCTGTAGTGACATCCAAATCAGCATCCTTATCTTGGAAACCAAAATCCTCTATAACAACTTTCTGTAACTCTTCCAGAAAGGACTTCAATTCCAAAGCAAGTAACCTTCCCCCTTTCTTTTCATCAACAGAAAACCTCCAACCTGAAGCTACAACCGATTCCCAAATACCACATGAAGCATAGACATGAATCATGGTAGAAACAAGTTAAAGACTGTGAAAATATTGGGGGAGAATGGAGAAGAGGCGTGAGAAGAACCGTGTGAATAACCGTGGAAATATTTTGCAAAGATTTTCCTTTTTAGAAAAACGTTTTGTCTTTGAATTTTCTTTTTTTTTTTGAAAAAATTGAATTTTAAATATGAAAACTGAATATTTCCTAATATATTCTTCCTATATTTTTGGATCTAATAATATTTATCCGTAAAGTTCATATTCTACTAAAGGTGGAACTCGGTACGAAGTTTTGAAATCAGTTTCTACATGGATTAACTGTGGTCACCAAGAGGCCTCTAAAGGTTGATACAGTCTCATACCACAAAAAAAGTACACAGTGGTGTTAGACCCCGGCAGCTGATAATCCATCAGCTCCATCATCTTCTGCAGAATGGTATCCTGTAATTTGAAAATATGTCAGAGCATCCGCAACCGTGAGACTCATAGGAGTCCTTAAGAAAAGGATATTTCAGATTTGGTAAAGATATTTCAGATTTTTTTTTTTAGAAAAAAAGAAGAAAAAAAAGATGACCATTCGCGGGCTGACACGTGCCACGGGGACCCGCAAATAGTGTAAGGATTCGCTAAGAAAAATCCTTATTTAGAGATTTTAAGGATCGGATCCTTAACTTTTTGTGGGATGTACCGATTATTTAATTATTTATTCTCGAAGGACTCACCTCTAAGGATTCCCGTTGCGGATGCTCTCATAATCTATTTATATAAAGTAGACTTATTTCTACTTTTAGGCTGCCACGTCAGTAATTACTCTTTTCTTAGCATGGCACGTGTCCAGGTCTCAATTAATTCCTTTCCGTTAGGGATCTATTTGGGCCTTATGGATTTTATTGACTGGCCCAAAAGTCGTAGCTTCGTCATCAAAAGTTGTGACTTTTGTAGGGTTGGTGTTGTTCTTCAACCTCTTCTACTTTGATAAACAGAGATGGAGTTTCAGAAAGTTATGGCCTTATGGGAGACAAAAATTCATGGCTAAACTCTAGAGCGATCTGATGTTTGTGTCGTTTTGTCTCGATCAGACCAAGCGCTCTCTCTACTTTGTGTTTCTATGAAAATGATATCTTCTTCACTTCAAAACCCTAATCTCATCTTCAAAATCTCTCTCTCTCTCTCTCTCTCTCTCTCTCTCTCTCTCTCTCTCTCTCTCTCTCTCTCTCTCTCTCTCTCACTCGAGCTTCCCCCGACAACAGTACGTCAACACTCNAATCTCTCTCTCTCTCTCTCTCTCTCTCTCTCTCTCTCTCTCTCTCTCTCTCTCTCTCTCTCTCTCTCTCTCACTCGAGCTTCCCCCGACAACAGTACGTCAACACTCGCTTCTGGTCCTGTTTCTGCAACCACCGTTGAAATTCTGAAACCTGATTGTGTGTCTATATAGGAGGTGCCGGCTAAATATCCAACGGAAAGCTCCTAGGCTGGAGAAAAGACTGATTTACCAACCACCACGACGGAAATCATGTTTCAGAATGGGAAGTGGGTTAATGGTACTTGGGATCTGAATCAGTTCGCATAAGAATGCAAAACAGATTTGGATTCAGTAATAGTTTCTGGTTAAAACCTCTAAAGCTCAAATATTTATTTCAGTCCTGCTTTTGTGTTCTATAGTTTGTAGTAATCCTTTGTTTCATAGTTATTATGTTTGAAACATAATAAAAATTGATAATGTTGGTCAAGGCTATGTTACTAGGAAGCTTCGTGATTTGGTTTGGTTTTGTAATAAGGTATAGGAAGATTAGTGATTGTTTGTGTAAACTTATCTGCTCTGTTGTCAGTTGAACCGTTTTTCTTCTCATGGATCTTATTTTGTTATAAAAAATTTGATGTCCATTAAAATACTTTGGATTACAATTTTGCTTCTGTGCTTTTTTGGCTTCCTATGAACTAACCAATTTGTCTGGTTTTTTTTTCCTGTGTAGATATAGACTTTGTAAACTGGGAAAACACTGAAATAGTTCGAGAAGAAGAGTATCAGAGCTAAGGGTAATGACCTTCCACCCCAGAAGACCATGGGTTCTCGCCAAATTACACAGGTGTCATCCCACTTTGGGGTTACCGAATGGGTACTTTCAGCGATACAGTTGATGATCACGAAGGCCATGTTCGTTCTCACTCCACAGCCTTTCTTCCTCTCAAGAGGTAAAGATAGGAATCTATGTACATGTAAAAATTGCACACTATAGAGATTTACTGGTTTTTTTCATTACCCAAACCTCCGCTCATATCTTGGTAAAAAGAAATTATTCTTACATTCATACTTATGTGTTCAGTTCACATATACATTGTAATTTTGTTGATGGTCTTCTTGATAAACATATACATAGATGATAATTCTGATGGAAAAATGTAAATTAGTAGCTATTTAAAATCTCAGAAGAGTTTAAGCAACCACATAAATTTTTTTACAGTTATTATAAGAGTTGCTTGGATATCTTTGTTTTCTTTTGCTTCTTTTGTTTTGTCTGTCTCTCTATATTCTATCTTCTTGGATGAACTCTCTATATTCTATTTATTGTTGAAGTTTGTAGTATTGACGAATTTCTGGTTTTGATTAGCCTTTTATACTGTCACTCATGCTTCTGATTGCAGTCAAATCAGTCACAAAGCAAAGATGAATAAGAAACAAGACCGAAATTCATCATGGACAAAACAACCTCTTGCATACCAAATTCATTTTTCTCAGGAACACAAGGACTTCCTGAAGCCAAAATCTTATAATGTTCTACTCTCAGTAAAACAGAAACAATGTGGAAGTAATCTAACTACTTTATATATTCAGTTGAATGGTGGGCATAAGTCTCAAAGATAATATACACAGTGTGGAGAAACAGTAAGATAGGCATAACATAAAGAGTTGCTATGTTATGCTATGCCATTCAAAAAATTTGTAAGTGAATCATTGGAAGACAAAAATATAATATGAATATAAGCTGTGAACATTTTACAAATAAAAATAAAGAAGCTATTTCTACAAGAAATGAATTGATTTAAAAAAAGAAAAAAGCATGAGCCGAGAAATGAGAACTCTTGAAAAATAAAGAGTAAGTTCTCCAACTTCTCAAAAGAAACCAGAACTTATAGTCTCATAATGTTCAATCATTCACACTTGAGTATCTTACAAAATCCATTATATAGGATAGTAAGATCCTAATTGTGTGTTAGAGAAGAGAAGTGAAAGTGAATGGAGAAGAATGAAAACGTTATTGCAACAGAAAATCGGAAACATCAAACTCATTGGTGTTAAAAAACGGAAAAAAGTTTCTCAGCTACATGAAGTTTACACTAATATGGTGGAAACCATCCAATGTATAAAAATGTGTCAAGAACTACACGAAGTATATGTTAATACATGCCACATCTACGAAGTAAATGATATTATGGTGGCAACATCACAATCGGATTTAATTGTTCTTAAGCTAAGTTAATGGGGTCAATCCGTAATTTAGGAAACTTAATAAACTTAATTGATTTTAGTTATTAAAGTTAATAAAATTAATAAACTTAATAAACATAATATTTTTTAAAACTTAATAAAATTAATAAACTTAATATTTTTTGTTAAACTTAATAAATTTATTAAACTTAATAAAATTATTAAATTTCATAAACTTAATAAACTTAACAAACTTAATAACTTATAAACTTAATAAGTTATTAAACTTAATATACTTAACAAACTTAATAAACTTAATGATTTATTAAGTTTAATACATCTATTAAGTTTAATAAATCTTATTAAGTTAATAAAGTTTATTAAGTTTTTAAAAATTATTATGTTTAATAAGCTAGAATCCTAAAACTAATAAACAAAATAATTTAATAAATTTATTAAGTTTAATAATTTATTAAATTATTATGTTTATTAAGTTTGCTAAGTATATTAAGTTTAATAACTTATTAAGTTTATAAGTTATTAAGTTTGTTAAGTTTATTAAGTTTATGAAGTTTAATAATTTTATTAAGTTTAATAATTTTTGTAAGTTTTTTAAAAAATATTATGTTTATTATGTTTATTAATTTTATCAAATTATTAAACTTATTAAACTTAATAAATTTATGAAATTATTTTGTTTATTAGTTTTAGGATTCTAGCTTATTAAACATAATAATTTTTAAAAACTTAATAAACTTTATTAACTTAATAAGATTTATTAAACTTAATAAGATGTATTAGACTTAATAAATCATTAAGTTTATTAAGTTTGTTAAGTATATTAAGTTTAATAACTTATTAAGTTTATAATTTATTAAGTTTGTTAAGTTTATTAAGTTTATGAAGTTTAATAAATTTATTAAGTTTAATAAATTTATTAAGTTTAACAAAAAATATTAAGTTTATTAAGTTTATTAATTTTATTAAGTTTTAAAAAATATTATGTTTATTAAGTTTATTAATTTTATTAACTTTAATAATTAAAATCAATTAAGTTTATTAAGTTTCATAAATTACGGATTGACCCCATTAACTTAGCTTANAAAATATTATGTTTATTAAGTTTATTAATTTTATTAACTTTAATAATTAAAATCAATTAAGTTTATTAAGTTTCATAAATTACGGATTGACCCCATTAACTTAGCTTAAGAACAATTAAATCCGATTGTGATGTTGCCACCATAATATCATTTACTTCGTACATGTGGCATGTATTAACATATACTTCGTGTAGTTCTTAACACATTTTTATACATTGGATGGTTTCCACCATATTAGTGTAAACTTTGTGTAGCTGAGAAACTTTTTTCCGTTAAAAAACTAACATGTCATACAAAAGAGATGTCATAGGAAACAGGATGCCACCAGCCAACACTCAAAGGTAAAATCGAACACTACTAACATGCCTAGAAAAAACGTAACGGACACGCTACCAATCCCACCCATATTTTAACATATCTCTATAAAATTGTTTGAGAAGTCACTTTCTTATGTGTCGCGCTCACGTTAACTTTCACGTTGGTTGATTACTATAATACCCCTAATGAACTAAAAATACAATTAAATATTATTTCCTTTTTAAAAATTTCAAATAACAATATAAAATAAAAAGGAAACATTTATAAAATTTACAAAACTATTTAAAAACGAATATAAGTATATATAATATGGTTTAATAAAAAGGAACGTTCACAAATAGTAATATTTAATTTAAATATATTTTAAATAACATAAAATATACTAATAAAAATACTTTATATCTATATCTTCTTATATAAAAAACAATATCTGTATATAATGTGATTTCATAAAAAAAATTCACACAAAAAATATTGCTATTAGAAAAAGAAATATTATTTCTTTATATATATATTTTAAAAATAATTATTTTTGTATATATCTATCTATTTTATTAGATGATTACATAAAATAATCAACTAACATAAACTGATATATATTTAATTGAAATTTTTTATAATTAGTATTATTGAAATTATTGTTTTAGTATATTTATTTGACTACAATATCTTACAATTACAGTAAAAATATAAATTCTATTTTACTTATATAGTATAATTTCTCAAAAACAATCACTTTTTACTGACTATTTTAAGAGATACTAAAAGTAAAACTAAAAATAAATTTAATAATAAACATCTTTTGATCAAGTAACTACAATTATTTTAAAATATCACAACACTATATAATTTAACGAGGTAGATATATTATATTTTAATAATTAAAATTATGTGTTTTAAGAATAAGGATTCTGATTTACTTAAGTATTTTGATTATGGTTATATTAAGTTTCACAAACATAGAAACAGAAAATAACTACAATTATTTTAAAATACCATAACATTATACAATTTAACGAAGTAAATATATTATATTTTAATAGTTAAAATTATCTGTTTTCTTAATAAATCTTTTGATTTTTAATTTTCTGTTTTTATGTTTGTGAAACTTAATATAACCACAGTCAAAATACTTAAGCAAATCAGAATCCTTATAAAAAAAATTAACTAAAATCAATTTCAGTTTACCATCCAATCAATCTAAAACATAAATTTGTTTAGAATTTATAAAATATTTTAATTATTGTAAATATTGATATGTGTTCAAAAGCTTCTAAAATTTCATTAGTTACTTATGTATGTAATTTAGAATCACACACTTTATTTTTTATTTTTTTTCCTTCTAAACACAAAAAATCTTAAGTTATATATAATCTTACTAAATATACTTATATTTTTAAGATAACAACCAGCATAAATACAAATAAGACCATTAATCAAAAATTTAATATATTTAAAATATAAAAGATTATAGTTGAATTCAGAGAAATAGATAGAATCCAATATATCTAAATGATAACTAAATCGACCGTAAAAACAATAAAATAGATTAAATATAACATATCTAAAATTATATATATAATTAAAGTAATATAATATTATAATATAAATTAGACATTATAAATTAATTTAAAAATTAAAATAAATATCAATCAATTATTATTATATATTTATTTTATAAATATGTACATGCCCGTGCATGAGCAGGAAAATCACCTAGTATTAACAAAACACTGCGTTCATAGATCCTCGATAACCTCATCCACACCATAATTAACTCTCGCTTGACGTTCTCTTCTCTGTTTAGTATGCATATATTGAAACAACGTATAAAATAATGTACTCTTTATTAACTGTAGAATCATAAAGAAGGTAACCAAACTAAATAGGTTATGATTTAGTTGTTTTATACATGTTATTATAATTAAATTATGTATAATAAAATTATTTTAAGGATTTTAATTTATAAGGTAGCCAGTAATATAAATTTTAAAATATTATGTTGCTAGATAATAGTACCTATAAGATTCTAACAAACATATATTTGTATAAATAGCAAAGAAATTTTTATTTTATTTATCTTCAAATATATTAGTTATAATGAATACTTTATTTCTTTTATATCATGTATATCATTAGTTTTAAGAAACAATGTGTAAAAATAATTTAATTCATGAAACAAATATATAATTAAGAGCTCAAATAAGTTCACTATACTTAATCCAATCGACTGTTATTGTAAGAAAATCTATGTGACTTATTGCTATAGTTAAATTAGAATAATCATTGGAGAAATAATTATATTTTAAATGTATAGTAAAATAAATAGTTAAGTGGCTGTTAGAAATTTATGTCAATGCCATTTTCTGTTAAAATAAACCATTAATAGTTAATTATTCGTCCGCCGTAGGGCGGATTTATTCTAATATCATTATATCAATATGATTCTCTATTTTAACTTAACATGGACAATAATATGCTTCTTATTTCTCTACGTCCAATAAAAGTTTATGTAATTAGAAGAATTAAATTAACCACCACAAAGACAAGCAACAACATCAGTTACCAAAAATATGAACCACCTTGGCATAGGAATGAAAGAGAACAAAGCATAGAAGAAAATCTCAAATTCTTCCTCACAACCACAGTTAGCTAGATCAATCTCCAAACAATTTAGGATTAATTGTGGTCACCAAAAGGCCCCTAAAGGTTGATGCAGTCTCATACCACAAAATAAGTACAGAGTTACGTCCATGTAGTGGAAACAATAAGTAAACCTTTTCAGCAAATCATAAAAACAGATCCCAACAATGAACTGATCAACTATCAGTCAGTAGGTTGGAGAGTCATGTTCCATGCAAAAACTAACCTAAAAAACTCAATATAAATCTAAACCAAGATGCTAGACTACTTGAGATCATAAGTTGTCAATTAAAAAGAAACAAAGATAATTTTTAATCTTAGCCATAACTTCATTAAATTACATAAAAAATAGATGTAGACACGAGCCAATACGTTCATGATGAGGATGGGAATGCTGCGGCGTCTCTGTGAAACATCTCATTAAACAGATCTTGTCCCTCTTCAAAACTGTCCCCTAAATTATTATCATACCAAAATCAAAATCTCAAATATCAAACAATTAATCATGTCTAATAATAAACAAAAGGGAAAAACTAATGCAGAGTCTTACACTTTGCAGAGATTCATCATGGCCACCATCTTGTTAAAGAAATCTCCTATTCCCTGTAAACCAAAAATGATTCATCACCACATAGTTAAACAATGAAATATCAGATTTAGAAATTGAAACATCATTAAACAATGATGGATAAAAAGAAAATAAAAAATCTGGTCTCTAAGATGTGATTTTCGATGTGAAGCTTTTGCTCATCAAAGTAAGGATCTTCACAACAGGAGGACCTCCACAGTTTGGGCATATAGCATGCTTGAGGATACTCTTTGAAAATCCTACAAAGAGACTGTCATGACCCATCTTCTGGCCCATCAAATTTGGCCCAAGGCGAAGGCCTAATTGCAGAAGCCCAAGGTATTTTCTTTAAATACCAAATTCTCCAGCTTTGTTATCTTCACCTGCAACCAAGAAAAAGAAAGGAGTTAGAGAAAGAGAGATAGAGTTTAAGAAAGAGAAGTGTTGGTGTTTGCATGCAGAGTTGGAGCCACCAGAACTCGTCGCCGGAGCCACCACACGCGAGGAACACACTGAGCTCGTCACCACCGACCCCCAGCCTAGGTAATCCCGGAAACCACCACATTTTTCGAGTTAGTTATGATACGTTTAGTAAATCGACCATAACTTCCTAACCGTTGAGAGTCTCGTGAATGAAAGACTACCACCATGTTCTACTCGTCGAGACGAAGCCGTAGACCCCAAAAACGTCGCGATCCGACCTCAGATGAAGCCGCACGCGCCCTCCGAAGATTCGCCGCCGGAGCGCGTGACGTCCACGCGCCGCCGACGCGCCGCCGCCTCCGCCGACTCGCCGCCGACGCGCCGCCGCCTCCGCCGCGCGTGAGCCACACGCGCCTCCGTCTCCGACCGCCGGTCGCCAGAGCCGCCGTAGCCGGCCGCCGTCAGTCCGTCGCCGGGAAGTCGCCGCCGCCGCCGCCTCGCCGCCGCGTCGTCGCCGGAGATCCGCCGGTAAGCCGCCGTCCCTTCTCGCCGGACCGGTGACCAGAGCCGGTGACTCGCCGGTGTCTCGGTCAACTCGGCCAGGTTGACTCGGTCAACCTGTTTGTGCTTGGTCAAAATCGGTTTTGTTGGTTAGGGTTAAATCGGCGGTTAAAATCAATTAGAAATCGGTTAAGGTTAAACCGGTTAATTAAATTAATTTATTTTGGTTAAATGTAAACCGGATTGAAATCGATTGGGATTTGGTTCAATTCAATTCGAAATCGGTTAAGGTCAAACCGATTTGGTTTAGTCAATTGATTTCTAGTCAAGGGTTGACCGGGTTGACTTTGACCTGCGAGTTGACTCTTTGTCTAATCTATCCGAAACCCGTTTTAAACCGTTCGAAAGCCGTTCTGACTCGATTTTTCGCCCTGGTTTCAGATTTGAAGTCTATTTGAGCACCTGGAGACATAGATACCACTTCTATTCATTGCTAGGTGAGGGCTACTCCGATTTAACCCCGAACTAATTTAGTACTATTATTATGAAAAGTCTAGTTTCGAAACATGTTCCGTCTCTATGTATCGAGTCTGTTTGAGATTCTTTCTTGTGTAGTTATCATTATTGACTGCTAAACCGGATATAGGATAATAGAGGATTCAACGGTTGTATGAGATGATTGATGCTGAGCACTGTTATATATATATATGTATATACATAGTTACTAGTAGGGGCTATGCGTGGGGCGTGAGTTCGGAGATGTCCGAGCTTCGACGCTACGGTGTATTGGGCGTGAGTTCAGAGCTGTCTGAGCCTCGACGCTACGGTGTATGGGTGTGAGTTCAGAGACGTTTGAGCTTCGACGCTACTGCGTGGGGCGTGATGCAGAGACGTTTGCATTCGACGCTACGATGGGCGGGGGTACAGAGACAGACTGTACTGGCGACGCTTCGAGTATATATATATATATATCCCTATGTGGAAATGCGTGGTGCAGAGAGTAGCTTTGTGCTATTAGCGCATTGATTGTTGTTCGGTGAGGTGTATTAGACACCGTGTTTGTTACATGCTAGAGTTAGGCCTACATTGTTCTAGTGCTATGAACTGAGTCAGTGGTTTGAGGTTTAGCACCCCATACCTCACTGAGCGACTCCCCTGTTGCTCACCCCTCCTTCTTCTCCCCCTTGCAGGTGAGACCGATGAGCAGGAGTGATTCTATCGGACCGGTGCTATTTGGGCTTTTGGGCTTCTATCTTATCTTATCGTACTCTATCGTATTTTATCGTTATTGGGCTTATAAGCCTTTGGACTTTTATCGCATATGTCGTTTCGTATTTTCAGACTTCCGGTTTATGTTGTTATTTATATTTCGGATATTATGTGGTATTGCGGATTTCCGATGTGGATGTTGACTTTTCAGTATTTGGTAATGAAACTTATGTTATTATTATTTGGCTATTATATTTATATTATTTGGAGAAGTCGGGTGTGACAGAGACATTGATTATAAGTGTCTGAACAACAACAAAAAAAACAAAAGAGCGAGAGAAGCAATTATGTTTCAAGTCGTTGAATTTGTTAAGCGGTGTGAGGATGGTAACTATTCTTCTTTCTATCAGTCTCAGAGCCGTCGTGATGTTAGCTACAACCACCACCGTCTCCTCTGCCGCTTCCACTTCTACTTCCACTCCCACTTCCACCGATGGAGAAGCTCATCTTTTTGTTANAAAAAAACAAAAGAGCGAGAGAAGCAATTATGTTTCAAGTCGTTGAATTTGTTAAGCGGTGTGAGGATGGTAACTATTCTTCTTTCTATCAGTCTCAGAGCCGTCGTGATGTTAGCTACAACCACCACCGTCTCCTCTGCCGCTTCCACTTCTACTTCCACTCCCACTTCCACCGATGGAGAAGCTCATCTTTTTGTTACAAATATCTAAAAGACAAAGAAAAGAACAGTAAAACAATATGTCTAAAAAAAAACTTTTCTTTTTCTCTCTCTCTTTTCAGCCAACCAACAAACTGTTAATGGTCCATTTACACCCATGTCGCCATTAACGCAGACCCAGTAGAGAAGAGAGAACAAACACTTCACCGGTTTCTCCACCAATGGATCAGACAAAACCTCAACTCGGAAAAAGGGGAAACGGAGAAGATGAAGTGAGTGAAAGCTAAACGATCAACGACTCAATTTGTAGGATTAGGGTTTGTGAAATCGGGAAAATGGGAAACAGAGAAGATGAGGTTTGATTGATATTGGTGATGAAGATCGGGAAAAGGGGAAACAAAGAAGATGAAGTGAGTGAAATCTAAACAATTGACGACTCAATATGTGGGATTAGGGTTTGAGAAATCGGGTTCAAGAGAACCGTGATATTTTTCTTTCAACACAGATTGCTTTCTTTTTTCGTGGTCAACCTAGACTATTTTTTGGTCAACATATATTCTTTCTTATTTATTCGGTCAACACAGATTTCTTTCTTCTTTGTCTTTATTTGAGGGAAATATATTTTCCGCTCGAGGTGATATATACTTATTTTATTTTCTATTATACTTCTTAAAGTTAAACATATATAATATGATCCCGTTGATTTGTTTCCTCAAAACCCACCAACAGATACTAATTTCTAAAATATAACTTAATTTTTCTATTTATTTGGGAAACTGAAATTAGAATGAAGTATACCATATATATATATATACTTATATACATTAATAGCAAAGATAAATTAAGTTGTTCCTGTGAAGAAAGCAATCTGTGCACATATATTGTCTTAATTGTCTTCACATATATTTAATAAATATATACAGGTCCAACCCAAAATATATTTAGCTCATGTGCACAACTACATTTTTAACGTCCAAAGCTGGCACTGACTATATATATAAGTACTCTTCACCACACTATGACATAAGCCTTGTAAACATTATACGCCAAATCCAAAATGGTATCAGCATTGTCTGTGTTTGTGGCTCTCACCATAATTTCCATTAATCTAAAGATCTTTCAAGCCACATCTAATATCACTTTGCATGAGCAATCCATTTTTGATTACCACCAGAAATGGATGATTCAGTTTTCTAAAGTTTACAAAGATGACTTCGAGAAAGAGATGAGGGCCAAAGTGTTCAAGAAGAATTTGAAATTTATCGAGAACTTCAATAATATGGGGAATCATAACTATGAACTTGGTGTCAACGAGTTCACCGATATGACTAAAGAAGAGTTTCATGCCACCTACACCGGTCTACAGGGCATTAACGTAACTTCACTACCCAAAGTGGTTGATCCAACGTTCTTTTGGCTACCGAGTAGTTATAACAAAGACTGGAGAGACGAAGGAGCTGTAACGCCTGTCAAAAAACAAGGAAACTGCGGTAAGCTTTCTGTGTTTATTTATTATAAACATTCTTAATAAGTACTAAAGTGGAAATTATACAATGTAGTACATGGCTAGTTTGGTCATTTTATGTCATAAGATAAAAATAATACATTCTGCATACAAAACCTAACCCCGAGTTAGGGTTATTAGTATAGGTGGTTACCGGGTAATTTATTTTATATTAAAATGAAGTAATCAAATGTGCAGAAAGTTGTTGGGCGTTCTCAGCTGTAGCAGCGGTGGAGGGTTTAACAAAAATTTCTGGAAAAAGACTCGTATCACTGTCGGAACAACAACTTGTAGATTGTGTTGGTGGTTGTAAGCCAGGACATATGGTATATGCTTTCGACTACATGATAAAAAATGGTATTTCTTCAGATTCAGAATACCCTTACAGAGGAGTAGCAGGGCGGTGCCGTTCCAGCGCCAAACCCGCAATAAAGATAAAAGGGTATGAAAGGGTAGCACCCCTCAGCGAGCTTGGATTGCAAATAGCTGTAGATAGACAGCCCGTTTCGGTGACCCTTGATACGAGTTCGGACAGTTTCATCCATTACAAAGGGGGAGTGTTCGATGCGACGGACTGTGGGATCGGAGCGGATCATGCAGTGGCGCTCGTTGGGTATGGGACTACGGATGAGGGTGTAAGGTACTGGTTGGTTAAAAACTCTTGGGGTAAGTATTGGGGTGAGAAAGGTTACATGAGGATCCTTAGAAGTGTGGACTGGCCTGAAGGAATGTGTGGTGTGACTCGGAATCCTTTTGTTCCGGCAGTTTGATGATTAATATTGAAGTGATCATACACTAGTAGCCTGGTTATGGATTGTTGGCGTGTATTCTAAATCTACATCATAACCTATAATCATAATCTATTGATTTCCCTTTTGAAAATAAAACATAAGACATATTGTTTGTATTATTATCAATACAAATTCTGAAAATATTTTGTTTTGTTTTGTTAGTAACAAATATGGTATTTTCAGGACGCTTCTGTAAAATTATAACTATAGAAAAAAAATTAGCATGGCTCTTGCGCACTATATTAAGATTAATCCATTAAGTAAGAAAATCTGAAAGAAAGAAAGTAAGGAAAAATATATAAATTATTAAAAATGAACAGGTCTAAAAGAGAAAAAAATTTCTATATGATTTAAAAATACTTAAAACATATAAAAATGCATCTCTAGAAAACAAATCATCAAATACTTTTACATATAAATTTTTCCAAAATAGTCCTAATTTTCAAGAGCTCATTGTCTTTACAAAATATTTTATATTTAATAAATAATGGGGAAAGTGCCACCATAGTCTAAGCACCGGCTTCTTCCTTGGATATCATTATTATAAAAATAAAGAATAGATTAGTTAGGTTTTTTTATTCATTTTTGGTAACATAGATTTCTTACTTCTTTTTCGGTCAACATAGAATTTATTTTTCAACACATAGTACTTTCTTTTTTCTTGGTCAACCTAGAATTTTTTTTGGTCAACATATATTTCTTTCTTATTTGTTCCGTCAACAGAGATTTCTTTCTTTTTTGTATTTATTTGAGTTAAATATAGTTTCTGCTCCAGGTGATATAAAATTATTTTATTTTCTATTATACTTCTTAAAATCAATCATATATAATATTATCCCGTTGATTTGTTTCCTCAAAACCCACCAATAGGTACTAATTTCTAAGTATAGCTTAATATTTCTATTTATTTGGGAAACTGAAATTAGAATGAAGTATAACATATATATCTATATATATATATANTTTCTGCTCCAGGTGATATAAAATTATTTTATTTTCTATTATACTTCTTAAAATCAATCATATATAATATTATCCCGTTGATTTGTTTCCTCAAAACCCACCAATAGGTACTAATTTCTAAGTATAGCTTAATATTTCTATTTATTTGGGAAACTGAAATTAGAATGAAGTATAACATATATATCTATATATATATATACCTATATGCATATATACTTATCTATATATAATAGCAAAGTCAAAATGATGTAATCTCTTTTTTTTATAGGAAAATAAAATTTAAATCTAACGGCTGAGTTTGTCTTAGTTTGATGATTTAACGGTTCTAATACTGTGTTTATATAATAGTCTTACGTCAGCAATGTTTCCGCGAAACAACGCTTCTTTTGTGGTCTTCTCCCAAGCGACGCTTCTCTTAGACCACAAACTTGTACAGACGCGTCCTTTAACAAGTTGCATCTATTAACAAGATTATATATTGAAATTTAGAGTCTTTTTTCGCATCTATTCGTAGGCATCATCATCGCAGCATTTATATGATCTATGATTCTACTGTCGCCAAATCTCGTCACTTATTTGTTTCAACCGATCATTTGAATGGCAAAGTCTCTGTTTCTATTCTCTGTTTCTAATGGAGTTGCGAGTTTGATGAGTGGTAAAATTATGAATTTGTGTGATCGATTGCTCGTTACAAGATATTTAATTGATTTTGGTTTGTGTCTGCAGTTCATAAACAGAGGGATCTTGCTCTTGTGGATGTTAACGATGATACTGATGATGGTTTCGATTAGGATGATGTGAAACCTGTTTTTGATTTAAAAGTTCTTACTTTCCTTTTTAAACTATTCTGTCTGATTATTTGCGATACTTATCTTTTTTTTTTTTTTGTGCACCAAAGTCTTTTATTGATGATCTAAACGATTACACCAAAAGCAACATCGTACAACTCACAATGTGCGAAACAAAAGGCTAAACCCCAAACATATAAAACGATAGAATACGAGGATAGAGACACAAACTTATAAAAGTTTGATAAAATGTTATGAAAGATATCAAAGTTGCCACTTGCGATCTTATTGAACCGCACTTCAAAATCTTCAAATAACGAACGATTAGTCACAATAGCATATGACGTCGAAGCACCATCCAAAACCTCAACTCTCAATCGCATGAGAATCGTTGCATCTACCGGCCCCAGGTGGACCTTCACACAAGATAGCAAACGGCTAGGATATTGGTAATTTTTTCGGATTTTGAATACCGGAAGAGGATCACCTCTTGTACAGAGGGAAATTGGTGGAAGAATTCTCCCCTTTGAGAAGGAGGATATGTAGAAAGATCTCTCTCGGCCCTGTCGAGAGGAAGTTTGATTTAACTCATCCTCAAAGGATGATTTAAAAGGACTGTTTCTGTTGAGCTTTAGAAGTCTCAGATTAGAGGATGAAGCTGAGCATTGTTGTAAGATACTGACCATCGAGTCAACAAACATATACTTCATAACCTTGAGAGATTGACCTTTGTGTACCGAGCTTCTAAACCACTCTAGTAGTCTGGCGGGAAATGCATTGAAGCTATGAATCTTCACCATAAAGAATTTAGTCATTAAAGAGCTTTTCACCTTAATACCGGCAGACAAAGGGATGGGTTTGACACCAACTTCTGAGGGAACTAGCGTTGATTTCAGGCAAAGGCATCCCACTCCAGCATTACCGTGTTGGAGCCCGGGAGATTTGACGGAACCAAAACAGAGCCATTGGTCGTTGTGGTCAAACAAACTGTGAAAGGTTGAGCAGTCGTCGGTATGTGTAGCTTCAAATGGTGTCTGTAATGAACATGGATTGGTTCGTGGGTCATCAAACGGGTGAAATCTTGTCGGTGTAGTTTGGTAGGAATACTCAGAACCGTTGAGCCTCATAGATCTGACAAACAGAGAACAGAGAGGACTAGTATAGGAACCACACGCACAGCAAAACCAGTTAGCATCGATCTTCCCCGAAGGGAGAAAATTCATCGTCGTAGGAGACGAAGAGGAGAGCACACGTCGCAACAGCTTTAGATCTGGGATCTGAGAATAACAAATCGAAGAAGTGCTGGTCTTATGAGACAGATCTGGAACTAATGCGGACAATAGAGATGGAGAAGGGCTAAGCAAGAGCCAAAGGATAAAATGACAGCAACGGCAGCATCTCCAGCACATAGCGACAGCGAATGAGCATAAGAAACCAAAGCCCACAAGGAGCTCGTGAAGTAACAAGGTAACATGGAGCGTAAGAGAGACAAAGGGAGGGACGACGACGGAGAGGCTGCGACGCCGGCGAGCTATGGAGCTGCCGGCGTCGGATTCCATGGGCGTAAGAGGTGCTTCGATATCTGTGTCTGGGAGCGTTATTCTTGTCCTTTTCTAAACGCTACTCTTTGCGATACTTATCTTCTGTTTCTGTTGCTTTGGCTTATAGGGAAGAAGAAGAAGAAGAAGAAGAAGAAAAAGGACTGATTGCTAAAAGTAACAACTTAGATGCCTTCTTGCGTTATTGATATTTTAATTGCCATTCAGAATTAGTCAATTATCTCGCTCTTTGGGAAGAACAGAAGGTAACCAAAGCTTTACTTAATCCATCAAAAGGAAGTGGATTATTTCTTTTTTCTCTTTCAAATTTAGAGGAAGATGTCATTGACTAGAAGTAAGATGTTCGCTGATAAAAACAAATTACTAAGACGTTCAATTTTAAAATCTGCATCATCTAACAAGAGTTTCAAATTGAAGAACTGTGATTGTCTCGATTGCTATTTATCTACAGTTATATGGGCGTGTGGACGGTGATTAGGCAGCGTTGGAACACTCGGGGAGATAATCGTGGCGTTTTGGCGTTAAAAGGTTAAAAAATCGTTTTACTGTAAAAAATCTTAATTTGCCGAGCTTTAATGCGTAGAATCGAAATAATCAAGCCAACTCTACAGATTTAATGGAAGAACAACAAGAAAGCACAATACTTTGTGGATGTAAAATTTGCAGAAAACTTTAACGACAGATAAAAGAAGAAGAAAAACCATTTTGCCACTCTTCAAAAGAAAACATTTGTAAAAAAAAGTTACACGCGTAGAAACGTTTCAGTCGAACTTCCGATTTGTTGTTCAAATCAAGCTACTCTTCCTATTCTAGACACTGGCCACATAATACCGTGCCTGGTATTTTCTTATATCAAGTAGTTTTTTTGGGTCAATAAATCGATTAATATGTATATATAAACATATCCATAAAATATAGAAATCTCTGATATTTTGTTAAATGTCAGACTCAACCGACTGTCCGAGGTACGCCTAACGTAATTTAATACGGAAAATCTTAGCAAAAATTAGTTAGTGAAATAATTGTTTTTTTTTATACCGACTGAAATCAGTTTGATTACAGTTTAATACCAGACCGTAGAAACATTTTAAAAATACAACAACTTTTTTCTCCAAGTAATTTTGTTATTGTTTTTCTTTTGTCAACAGTAATTTTGTTACTGTTAAATGTAACAAAACTTAAAAAACACAAGAATTTGAAGTTTTGAACTCATTATTATTATCTTTTGTTGTTCAGATAATTTACATACTAAGAAACAAATCTGCGCATTCGCGCGGACCATCTAATTTCTAAATTAAAATTGTAAATTATTTAATATAATATATTATAGATATTTGATTTATTAATCAAATTTGTACATACATAAAAGTTTATATTTTAAATATTATTTTATATATTCTATGTGTAAAGTTTACATTTTTTGAATATTATTTTATCTTTTTTTGAAAATATTGCAACCAAAAGTTTACATAAATATGAAACACTAAAATAGAGATAAAATATTTTCAATGATAGAAAGATATGAATGAGTAAGCTTGTGAAGTTTTATTTATCTATCAGATAAGTTTGGAACAAATGAAATTTTGTGAATTAATCAATTTAAAATTATAAATAAAATTTCAATATTAATATTATTATAACATATCTCATGACCATAAAAATAAAACATTGATGGAACACTAAATGGAAGACAAATGGTGATAATAAAATTTAGTGTTTAATACACAGCATAAAGTTATTTGATGCAATCTGTTAAGTTTATCGTGATACAATATTCAAGACAAATGACATTTTTAGAAGATGCAACTATAGTTTGACCAAAAAAAAAAAAAAAAGAAGAAGATGCAACTATAGAATAATTAAAGAAAATAAAGACTATTCCAAGAGATGTAACTACTTAGGGCAAAAGAAGACTAATGTAAAAAGTTTAGAAATATATACCATATTAAGCTCCAAACTTTCACAATTGTTAGATAAATTATCTTAAAAACCAAACAGAATAACATAACAATTTACAGAAGATTATATTAAAAAATGTTACAAAATATTTTAAAGTCATTTTATATGGCACTCATATTACAATTATGGTAAAATTCAAAGGATTGATAAGATATTATGAATTTATTTTAAAAATAAATCTCTAATATACTGTCTAAGATGTATTTATATTTATCACATTCATATTTATTTTACTTTTAGTTTATTTTTACTTATAATTTTTGTGTCCCTATTTGAAAAAAGTAAAATATTTATATTTACAGTTTTTTTTTTTAAAAAACATAATGCTCACAAAAAAAGAAAAATCTTCGCATGCCTACTATCTAGAGTATTTGAAGGACTCATTGGCTACTGGTCAAATACCATCCTTCCCTCTCTTCCACATATGTAATAGATTACTTAGATCTGATCTGTATTTATTATTAAACAACACACTATTCCCCCCATTCCTAAAAGATCTATATTCTAGAATTTTCACAGATATTAAAAATACACATTAAATTTGCGTTTATTACTTTTTTCCATAATTTTAAGCCAAAAAAAATCTAATAAGTGCAATTAAATTTTTTGAAATTTGCAGTTATTTAATAAAATATGCATTGAAAATGCAAAAAAATAGAAATTTTAGAAACCAAAATTTTTCTCTAGAATATAGATCTTTTATGAACGGAGAAAATATTACTTTCCGTATATGAGCAGGGAAATACTGATATTTTTCGCTATATTGAAACTGTGGTTTGGAAACAATAAACCGGTTTCAAGGGTGTAGGAAAAAAAATTGAGCATGTAAATATCAGATGAAAACTAAACTCGGAAACAAATCTTAAGCTTTCAATTTGTCATTTTGATTTTACCATTAAGCGAGGTAAGTTTTCTCCCTAATTACTCGATAAGTTCTCAAGGGAAATATAAATGGGAAATCAAAAACAAGTACCGTATATTAAATTAGAATAATTAGATGGTTACAATTAAAAAATGGTGAACACAATTTTTTTTCTAAAAACACTATAATCTTTAAACTAATTATTATATGTATGTAATAAATTTTTGTGATGAAATAAATTTAGTTGACAGATTTTGTGAGACTTTTATTGTTAATACATTTTACAGAACCATTTATTCAGTATCTGTTCACTTAAATAAGGTGCCAGTACACTATAATCTTTACACTAATTATTATATGTATGTAAGAAATTTTTGTGATGAAATAAATTTAGTTGACAGATTTTGTGAGACTTTTATTGTTAATACTCTTTACAGAACCATTTATTCAATATCTGTTCACTTAAATAAGGTGCCAGTTTAAGTATATCCAATGGTATAGGTTATAAAAAAATAAATATTATTTACAAAATAGGTCATAAGAAATAACTTAGAAAAAAATTATTAATATATTATTTAATGTATTATTTTAACATAACTTATAATTTTTTTTTTTTACTAATTCGTGATACTTTCACAAACTTTTTTGTTATTCATTTAAGTAAAATTTATTACTGATATTCTTATGAACTATAAGGATATTCTAAAAATATCATATATTTATTTTATTAATGTAAATAATAAAATAAGTTAAATGAATTAAATGGTTTTAGTATGACTTTGTATAGTAGATAAAAATAATGATTATATATTTTAATAAAGTAGATTTCACAAAATAAAGCCTAAGAGGACAAAACAACTTCAACCTATCTTCATATTCTTTAAGACGTAGTATTGTTTAGTTTATCACTATGTATAAAAATAAAATAAAATAAAATAAATGTACAATACATAATACGTTGAAAACTATATTATTGTATGAATGAGGTGATACATATTTAAAATGAGAAAAATTACACTATTCCATAGTTAGTGAAATAAATGTTTTTTTATACCAAAAGGCACATTCTTAAGGAATAAAAAAATGTCAGTTTAGTTATTATTATACATAAATAAATTAATTGTAAAAACAGAAAAGTTATGAGTAAAGAAACAACACAACCTTTCAGAACTAAAAGATGCAATGGTTGAAGCTTTTTTCTCTCTATAAAAAGGAAATAGGTCCACTAATTGTCAAACAAAAAACAATTTGATATGGAAGGAATGAAACTCTCTTCATACAAAATTTTTGAAAATATTAAAATGAAATGTGGAGAACAAAGAATTATATCAAGAGTAATTCTTTTATGGAAAGTAAAGAATCTTAAAAAATGGTAATGAAATTATAAGTCTTAATTTTTTACTTTTGGAGTTAATGATTTCACTTTTTTTACAGATAGTAAGTTTAATACATTAAAATAAAATAAATTAACGATATAGGAATCAACTATTATGAGATCAATCTATACTCATTACATTCATCAATTTTTATTGAGATTTAAGAAGGCAAAATATATATCTTCAATGATTTTGAAGTATGGAGGACAGGTGAATGATATAAAATTTTATAACATACCTTTAATATACGGTTGAATACAAATTCATCAATAACACTAGTGTCAAAAGAAAGTGTACAAATAAATTATGAGAAGTTCAGATTCCGTAATTATGATCAGCTTATAGAAATTGTGGACAATAATTTATCTTATAATGATAATTATATACTACAAATACACAAAAATTATGAACGTATAAATTGTATGTTTATATAGTCATCCATATATGCAGATATTATTGGTGTAATTTTTTAAGAAAAGAAAAATACAGAAGATATATGTACCGGACATAGATGAATAAGCCTTGACCTACAATTAGAAGGGATCGTAAGCATAATAATTTTAGATTTCATAAACAATCAAATACCACACCCAAATTATACAATAGTTGCTATAAAGGTTTTGTATTGCATAAAATAAAAATCTATATTAAATTTGCACATCTATTTCAATTTTTTTTTGTATAATTACAATTTAAAAAAACTAATTATTTCAATAATAATTATAGAACAGAGGAAGCAAAGAGCATATTACTATATAAGACAATATGGTAGATATATACCAAAAAGAAATGAAAAATAAAGAAGCATATGGTATTATTCATATAATAATCATTGCGCTAACATACTTCAGAAATAGATGGGAAACTTACATGTAAAAAGTGCAGAAAAACAGATAATGTTGGCATCTTACGGTAACTGAGAAATTTATTGTTTTTTGTATTTTTATTACCAACAAATTATTAATACCAAACACATTAAAATAGATATACACTTGAGAATGTTGTCGAAGATAACTTAGATTCAGTTTAACTAACCACATTCAACAAAGACATGATCCGTATTTTGGGTAAATCTGCAACAGACTTGATTCAAATTCACATAAGTATCATACTTACCATAATTACTACACTATTATGTATAATCAGATATTAATATTTAAAATAACCATATGCAGGAACAATTATATAATGATTCAAGTAATAATGCTATCATCTCCTACCTTTCAGAAAAGTTTATTGGGAAAGTTTTTAAATTCAATGTTAAAGTAACATCATTCAACAACTGGACTAACGGTTACATGAATTATAGGCAACCAAATTAGTAATGAATATGTACAATATATTTCAAATATAATTTTTTTTTGGAATACAAATCAGAAAAATTATAAATAATAACTTACATTTAACTTTAAAACAAAGTGAAACTAATAATCTAAATACAACAGTGCAAGCAATTGAAGAAGTCAAACAACCATAAAAAAAAGAAATAAAATAATTGGAGATGATTTGTTCCTGAAATTTCTATGCCAAACACATAAAATTAAAATTTATACATTTTCAAACACAAATTATATTTTCTATCCTTTCGTATATAAGATAATTGTTTAATTTTTTATCTCAATACAAATCAATTAGTTTATTAAATGTTTCGAAATGATTTATCAATTAATATAAATTGTTGATATCTTTAAAATATAAAAATTAAACATCTTTTCTCCCGCGCGTAAACGCGCGGGGTGGTTTCCTAGTATACATTAATAGCAAAGATAACAAATTGTTCCTGTGAAGATCATTAATGCAAACTATGACATCATCACCCACTTCTATTTTCTTTACATATACTAGAGATTTTACCCGGGCGTAGTCTTTACATATACTAGAGATTTTACCCGGGCTACGCCCGGGTTATACAACTATGATTAACATAATATATATATTAAAAATAATATATGTTGTTATAAAATATAAATAGTATTCTACCAAAATATATAAATAGTAAACTGAATATAGTTTTTGTAAATTGAATTAAATATGAATGAAACTCACAATTTATTGTTTTTAATATTTAAAATATGTATGGGATAATGAGCAAATGTGAAATGAATAATTTTTTTGTTAAACCTTAGCTATTATCCAAAATATTTTTTTTATATTACATATTTAACTTAATATGAAAATATTTTATTAATCTCAACTATTTATATTTTTATGTTAAATCATTAAGCTTGCATGTTTTCACTTACAGTTTAGTTCAAAATTATAGTTGGCAAATATAGAATCTATATGAGTTGATGCCTTCATTGACTATGATATCTTCATGACTGCTGTTATCATATGTAGAAAAAACTTCAAAATTGAAATTAATCTTTGTGTAATTACAGACATGGTAATGTATATGAAGTCGCGATTAAGCTGCATGGAAGAGTAAACGAACAACTATTGATGTGTTACCTAAGAGATTAGCATAAGCTCGCGCCGGAGGAACCCCTTCTACTCGAGCTGGCCTTAGGAACTCAACACCGGAGTTCATCCTGAGACCTAGGTAAGTAGAAAATTTAAAGTGTATAAATTTAAGAAGATCACTATTTAAAAAGTAATAGCTGTAAAACTGATTCTATACTTTATTTTCACACTTATATTGATTAATTAACAGAGTTATTTTTTTGATTACTTTTTTAGGAGTTTTTCTCATATTTTTGTATCACCATTTTAAATTTCTAATGTATGACTCAATTCATACATTTTGTAAAAAAAACTCCAATCTGTTTTGCATTGAAAGATTTTATATTTAAAACTAATTAGAGAATTTATATTTAATTAAGTATGTCATGTCTGTACTAATCTAAGGCATGGAAAATCCCAAAAACAAACCAAAAATCATCTTCTTTAAAACAACTATTCTTCAAGTAATCATTTGTATTGCGTTTTAAAACTGGCTACCGTTCCTACTAAGCATCTTTTCAGGCAGATTAACCACCAATTTTCTTTAATTTAAAAAACAATACACTAATACAAATGAAAAATGTTTTAATTGATCATTATTGATTAAAAATCAACATATGGAGAATAAGATGATTATTGATTAGTAAATAAATCAATCAATAATTAAGATGAAACTAAACTAAAATACTCATTAAGAAAAAAGTTTAGACACAGTTCAGAAAACCTTAAAGTTGAATAGAAGAGAACATTAGAATTCTTTGAAACTGAACTACTAAAAGGCACTTATATATATATCCCTATGTGGAAATGCGTGGTGCAGAGAGTAGCTTTGTGCTATTAGCGCATTGATTGTTGTTCGGTGAGGTGTATTAGACACCGTGTTTGTTACATGCTAGAGTTAGGCCTACATAGTTCTAGTGCTATGAACTGAGTCAGTGGTTTGAGGTTTAGCACCCCATACCTCACTGAGCGACTCCCCTGTTGCTCACCCCTCCTTCTTCTCCCCCTTGCAGGTGAGACCGATGAGCAGGAGTGATTCTATCGGACCGGTGCTATTTGGGCTTTTGGGCTTCTATCTTATCTTATCGTACTCTATCGTATTTTATCGTTATTGGGCTTATAAGCCTTTGGACTTTTATCGCATATGTCGTTTCGTATTTTCAGACTTCCGGTTTATGTTGTTATTTATATTTCGGATATTATGTGGTATTGCGGATTTCCGATGTGGATGTTGACTTTTCAGTATTTGGTAATGAAACTTATGTTATTATTATTTGGCTATTATATTTATATTATTTGGAGAAGTCGGGTGTGACAGAGACATTGATTATAAGTGTCTGAACAACAACAAAAAAACAAAAGAGCGAGAGAAGCAATTATGTTTCAAGTCGTTGAATTTGTTAAGCGGTGTGAGGATGGTAACTATTCTTCTTTCTATCAGTCTCAGAGCCGTCGTGATGTTAGCTACAACCACCACCGTCTCCTCTGCCGCTTCCACTTCTACTTCCACTCCCACTTCCACCGATGGAGAAGCTCATCTTTTTGTTA